>JANCMA020025605.1:0-16904 GCA_024336925.2 Zoanthus solanderi
AATATAATAATGATAAAATAATAATAATAAATATAATGTAATATAATAATGATAAAATAAAAATAATAAATTAGTATTCGTATATTTCTAAAGTTTTAAACAAATTAGCATTCGTTCAAAAATTTGTTTTTCATTGATGTAGCATGCCCATTAGAGAAGGAAAACGTAAGAATTAAAAGATTAGAAATGAAATTCTTAAATGTTTGAAAGGCGAGGTCAGACAGTCAGCATTGGAGTAGTGACAAATAAATCTTAGTTGAAAGTCGTCTGCCAAAGATTAACCGAGTCAAAAGTTAAACCTCTGCATGGAGAAAACGTGATTTTTAAATTGGATACTACAAAAAGTATTGCACTGCCAACAGTTTGGAATAGTTGAGAGAGTGCAACAGTGGTAGACTTTGGCTGCAGCATGGGTGCAACCCTGTTACTACTGACATAATTGCCGACATTACCAAGCTTGTCAAAGAAACAGTCTAATAACAACAACAAAAGTACCAATGACTTTAATTTATTATTCAACCTCTAAAAATTACAAGTTTGTTTTTAATTTAAAGCACGAACAGTTTTTACAAATCTTGTTAATACAGTCAGATAATTTAGCAAAGAAGCCATTTATAATTTCTAAGAAAAAACACTTTAGTGGAATTCTTACAGTAGAAATCTATAAAAATGAAAGCGATGAGATGCTTAAAATACGGAAAAAAACTAACGAACTTATAGATTATCAAACAAACAAGAACATCTGCAGCAACAACAACAACAGCAAAAATAATTATAACAATAAAGAAAATTATAAAATAATTTGGATAGTACGCGCGTTTTGATTGGTCAACAAGTGTGTTTTCATAGTACTTTGAGGCACGAAAATAAACGATATGATTAGCTGTCTCCAAGTTGCGAGAAATTACAGTTTCCTGAACGAAATATGCGCGCTTCAGTATTTCGATTTTCTCTTTGTTATATCAGAAAATGATAATTTTATACAAAATACAGACACGTTCTCTGTGCCTTCATAGCCTGGTGATAACTTCGGCGAAGTTTGTGAGAATTTCACTGATCTGCTATTGCGTTCTCACAAGCGTTCACCTCGGTTTTCACCACGGAGAAAATATAAATAAAATATACTTATTTTGTATTTATTCTAAATGTTGCTTTTTCTTCTGTATATAGAATGCTTATTTGCGAAAAGAGAGAAATTTAACAACTATAGAATGCTTTTAAGTACCGTTAAAAACGTTGGATGTTGGAAACCAAAAGTGATCAGATAATACTAAAAAGATCAACAGTTTTTAGAAGTTTTTACAAAAAAGGTAAAATATATTCATTAAATTGTTCTTCGAATATGAACAGGCGAAATACACAAACTGAAAGTTTCTTTTGCACTGAAAATAATTCTCAATACTGGCGTAAACTTAATACAGAAGAAATGAAGAATATTTTTACCAAAACTGCGAGATTAGGTAGCAGACTCTGGTAAACATCTAGATAGTGAAAAACTATTCCAAGACAATAAATAGAGAAAATAATTCTGAATTAAGAGAAAGATTTTCTTTTGAGTTGAAATAAAATTTAAGATATTTTAAGCTCAAACAAAAAAACTTTTTCATTGTTATGGCGTTTTCAAGACCTTAAAAACTTAAAATAAAAATATAAGACTTTTTAAGGACCCGCAGGCACATTGTTTAAGTATCTTTTTCAAAGGAAAATTATTCAGTTTTCAAGACCAAGATATTTATAAGCCTATACCCGAATACAGAGGTGAACTGTTTTTGATATAGACTCAACTTTGACAGTTCCATATTTCCAAAAGTAGAAAATTATCGATAATATTCTTAGAAACTCAGCTAGTCAATACATTTTGAATATTTTCAAACAAAGTATTTACGTCTCCACTTTAAATGTTGAAAGCCACGAATTTTTTGGTTTTCCCGTCACTTTTTATATATCTATGTGTTCTTTCATATAAAATACTGGCCATCTGGTATAAGAACAGTGTTTTTGCTTCGTAACGGCCTTCAAGCAGTTCGATTTTTTTAGATTCAAATGCAAAAATTCCCTATAAAACTAATAAAGCTCAAAAGTTTTTTACACAATTCTTTCTTGCCGGTCACCACTAACACTAGATGCACTAATTCGTTAACATGATATTTAGTTGTTTCTCAATCCGACGTGATTGTTTTTGTCCGCAATAAATTATAGTAATGTTGTTCATAAACTAAGAATGGTATCAACAGTAGCAATTAATGCAAATTTTTGTTAAAATTTTCGAGTAAATCTATCTTTAACAAACTCTGATAAACTACTTATTTCTAAGTTAAAAATTTTAAGAAAATTACATTTTTAATACGATAAAACATGTTTCAAACATCTCCGTGTTCATCGTCAGTTACTGGAGGAAATAAATTACTTATATAAGTGCTTATAAAGTCAAAAAAATGTTTTTTAACAACTTTACAATATACAATAATAGCAGTGAAAATTCCAGTAAAGCAATTGTGCATAAAACAAAAGAAAAAAAATTATGGAAATTACGTAAAAAGACCCAAATTAACATGAAAAACTTGCTTATTCAATGAAGGTTTTTCCCAAAGGATGTGCAAGGTGTTTGAAACATGTTTTACCATATTAAAAATGTTGTAATTTTCCTAAAATATATCTCAATTCTGCTTATGTTACGTTTATCTGGAAATTAAAAAATCTTTTAATTAGCAGGTACATGGCGAGCTTGCTTCCAGTTTTGATTGTTTTTAGAATAACAAATATCCTTGAACTGCTTTACCAATATTTCTAAAAGCAAACTAATTTAACTCTAAATGCTATTTTGCAACATAGTTTCTCATTTTTTACGTTTAATTGGAACAATCCAAAATAAAATTACATAAAATTAGACAATTTTCAATCTGATAAAAAAATGGCCTTTGGCTACGACAAATTTAGGCCTTTCACATAGTACTACAATAGGTGCCAAAATGGAAACGAAATATCCGTCCACACATAAAGAGGGATAATAAGTTCTGTGTACGCAATTAGCGCTCTTGGAAGCCCCACTCAGGGATAACAACTGTGAGGAAACAATATTCTAGCAGGGTTGTTGCGTAGTGTTGCTTTTCCGTAGATTTTTAAAGAGAACTGATTGCTAAAACTAACCTATTTTTGTTTGAATCTATTGGTATAGTAAATTAACTCTGTGAAGTTTTTTTTCTTAAAGTCAAACCAGATGCTCTAAAAGCGTGTAGTCGGGCTACAATACAAGGTCAATAGAATGTATAATAGCAGGGTTAATATTTACAGGAGAAATTAAAACACCAAATTTGAAAGATATGTTGGTTTTTGCATATGCACATCGGAGCAGGACTGTAATTATAATTGTGACTTTTGGGCTTCCTGTGCATATTTCGGGAAAATTCGCGAGGTCTTACACTAAGTAATTGACCAAACGCGAAGTGACAGATAGATAGATAGATTATTGGCAAAAAGGTCAAACTAAAGTCGGGCAGCTGCGCGTAGCCCGAAAAATTACATTGAGAAATTAAATATAGAAACTAAAAAAACTCTTTAGAAAAGGCTTAGGTCGCTAATGAGATTGTCAGTGGTATGGTATGACATAGGTTACGATATTCATATCTTAAATATGGCAGTGTGCTTCGAAATCTTGATATTTTTGGGGCGATCTATGTCTTGTGAAGTTGTTTTTCTTTTATAGCAGCCAAAAGCCGCACAGTAACCATGTTTTTCCTCGTTTTAATCATTCTAGTATCGTAACCTACGTCATAAGCAACCGCTGACATCTCATACTGGGCCGCCGATCAAATCTTGTCGAGTCGTTACAAAACATCAAATATTTTTGAACTGCTAGGCTAACTGCTTCAAAAACTTCATATAGTCGTTCTACTATGCCTAAATGTTCAAACGGTAAAAAGTAAATTTTAGGGTCAATTCTCCTTTACACTGTCACGTGAACTCAAACAGAAATGAAATCCAAGCAAGTGATTAAAAAGGGCATTACGTCCGCCACAACTAAAAGTACGACCGAGAAAAACTAGTAAAGATAAAGCACACGGCAAAATGACCTCAGCGTATTCAAAAAGATCCAATAAAGTTCCCCTCTATCTTGGTTCTGGCCGTGTGTTAATGGGGACTGGTGAGTAACGAATGACGTCCTATCATGATATACTCTTGTAATAATTTCAAATTAAGGAATATAGAAAGTATTATATGTCATCCAGGAATGTAACAAATTGGTATTTTTCACGATTTGGTTATTTATTATTTTTTATTTATTTTTTAGTTTTTTGGTTTTTTAGTTATTCCTAAGAGGACCCTATTGTAAAACATATTGTGAAATCGGCTTCCTCAATAAAGATTGACTATTATTATTATTATTTATTTTGATCTGGGTTACAGTAGACCATTTTCGAATTGGCAATTGCCGCTGACAACAATGATAACGTATTTAATTCACAGTCATAGTCTCACTATGAAATTAAATATTTGTTCTGAACCATAAGGTCAGTACAAACCAAAAACACCACAAACAACACTTGCCGTTACTGGTTTATTTTAGATCACCATTGGCATACAAGAATAACAGGTTGAATGCTCCGAAAAAATTCTGAGTCACTGACTGAGCATTCAACTCCAGGTACACTTTCTTTCTAACTTTATAATCAAGTTGCAAACTTCCATAGAAAATCATTTGAGGAATAGAATCATAGCAAGAATGAGTTAGTTTGGTGCATCGTGGGGGTACGAAAAATCCTCAAAAAAAAACCGCTTTGGGGAAAAACTGTTGGGAAACGTACGCTACAGCCCTGGGCTAACGCCCTCTATGCAATGCACCTAATCGCTGGAGTAGGAATTCCCACTTTACACACTATCTTAAATCACAAACTGCCCTTCTAATGTGCATGGGAATACAATATCTTAAGACTGAACAATGAATCATGAAAATGCGATTACAGCACACACCAAGATGCTTCACATGATAATTCTTAGATTACTAGACTATCATTGTAGCCAAAGTTACATACTGTTTAGAATAATAACTCACCAAATTGAGAATAAAATGTAAAAGTTTGACAGCAAGGTCATAGAGTAATGACCGAGAGGGAATGCTAACTCTCAACTTATATACAATGTGTACCACCTGACAGGTTAACTTAAGAATACCAAACATACCAATTCAGTGCTATGGCGCACTAAATATTGCATACCCTTTGTCTCAAGAGACTGACTTAGCACAATAACCAACAGAAAATAATTCTCTTCCAATGCATTACAACCGAAGATAATTTTCTATTCATAAATTCCAATGCAGTTTTACACTACTTTCAACTAAGTGTATAGTTGGACTTCTCGCTCTCTCTTGCAAGCATTTTTGAATATTTAACAAAACGAGGCTAAGGCTGCATAAAATGAATCCGCAGTCATTTAAATCAGCAGTAACTGTGAATTTGAAGTTGATCTATTACGCTACACACTAAAAGCACCAGAAAGTTTAGGCGACGAGTATAGGAATGGGCTTCGTTTTTGGTGTTACAAATTTGCACGGCTTCTTCAAAGAGTAATGCTGCTCAGGCTTATATATACAAAGCCGGAGTTTGTTACGCATGTGGGATTTGATTGTTCCGTTCGTAATTTAAAAATTATGAATCTGTATACTTTTTTTTTTTGCTCTACTTTTTTATTTAAAGATGAATAGGTATTTGTAGAAAAGCTTCAAATTTAAAGAAATTATTATTTATTATCATTATCATCATTGATCACTAAATGAAAAAGCACAAAAGAATCGATTGCACATGCGTAGTAGATACTTATGTCGCCAAATCAAAATTACCGATAAACTGAATATTTTACATACAAATGGCTCTGAAACTACTTAAAAAATCGAGGCTAAAACTGAAAATTTCTCAAATAGCATAGCTAGTGCAATTAAAGATTAATTTCATGACCGCTACTCTTTTCAAAGTCTCGTCTAATTACATCGTAAGTTCTAGTGTCACAGTTCTCTGTTTTTTATTCCCGCTGTAAATGATCTTCTTTTTTCTTGCTTTTTTGCCTTTTTTTTCAGCTTTAAAACTTAAAGACATTAGGATAATTTGAGGTTTTGAGCCATTTTGGTTTATCAAAAAATAAAAGTTATTTCGAATTCGGTTCCCTCAGTATTCGGTTACTGATTCGACACATCTCCCTTCCCTCAATATCACAGTAATTTATATTTCTAAAGTAGCAAATTTCTTTTTCATTTTTCATGGATTCGATTTAAAAACTTGCAAGAACCGGCACGAGTAAGGCTACTAGGTAGCCTCTTGTTTTATCAAACAATGGCAAATGTTGTACTATTATCAAAAGGAATACAATTTTTTTTCTGTCGTGGTAACACAATGACGTCTTCGTTGAAATCACTTACTGTGCCGCTCTAGAGTGACGCCATTCGAGATTATAGCCAGCAACAAAACTGAATGGTTTTTATTCTCATTTGTAGTTTTGTTTGAAATGGACCACAAAAACTAAGTCTCAATGATAATAATATAATACTTTATTGACTTATACTATGCAGTTGGTGCGATGCTACTGGTTTTACCAACTTAATAAAGATGATGATGATGATGATTACATATACTGATCAAACACGCACCACCACAATCTTACAATAGCTTTTAAAATAAAAAATATGGTAAACTATAGTCAAGAAAATTAAAAAAAAAATTACAAACGAATTTAAAGACAATATTTCACATGCCATTAAAAAGTATCAATAGATCTATTTTCACAAATAATACTCGGAAAAGATTTCAAAGCTTCGAAGCAGAAAAACTAATCATTTTCACACCGGCGTCAACCGAGATCTCATATATGACAGAGTAAGAGAAAGACTACCCAATGATCTTCGGTCTTCAACAGTCAAGATCGGGTTCTAATGTTGGAAATTACTGTCGATAACTCTACTTAGAGTGCAGAAAAAAGTCCATCCAGTGGAGTTGCTAATGTGACGCTGTTACTCCTGGTATCTGGTACATGTAACAAAACGAAAAACAATTAAGAAATCTTCACTCTATTATTATCAATATACAAGGCCAAATGGGAAACCGCCCTCTTTAAAACGTTCGCAAGCGCGGTCCGATAACGATCAGGCGGGCGGTAATTACGTGACTTCTGCCCTGGATTTAAGTTTTATATATTTTTTAGAAATACTGGTAACAATTAGCCTGTTTGCCTTTCATAAAGTCTTTCTAGTTATTTTATATATTTTAAATCATTGTTAACTGTTTTGCCTTATTATTAAAAGCATTCATTGTCTCCATTATTTATAATTATTTGGCCTTGTATATTGATAATAATGTTAACAACACGACTTTTGTCGGGTCATGTTGTTATCTGCGCTCGGGCGAGAATTTTACAACCCAGGCCGAAAATAAACAATATGCCCTCCAAAAGTCATGTTATTCCCTTTTTACTACACATAATGCATCAATATAAAAAGACAATAAACCATCAATTTAGCAATATCTTTGCCATGTATCCGTACAATAGCAAGCCGTTACTGCCAAAAGTCATCCAGTTGTTTAAAAGGGAATCTCGAATGTTTAACAAAATCAATCTTGAAAACGAGTTTCTCTCAATAACTCTCTGTGTAGAGTTCAAGCCAAGCAATTTGTTTTGATCACTGAATTTCCTAAGAGCTGCCAGACGTAATTGCGTTGCAGTTCCAGACCCCAACTCGTTCATTGCTATTGTTTCTATCAAGAGTAGAGACTGGCACTGCAACGCAAACACGTTACATTTCAATGATCAAAATTCAAAATAAATTGCTTACCGTGAGCTATATACATAGAATTACCATCTTTGAGCTGCTGATGTGGACACAAGTCAAAGAAAACTCTGATATTTGAGATTAATATTGTTGGACAGCTGAAGTTCCTTTAAGCTTGTTCGAAATACCACACAACCAACCGAGTTGTTCATACATCATGATCAGTTTTGCATACACGCTCTTTTAAGCGTCATAGCCCGTTTCGTCAGCAATACACTACCGTCACTATTGCCATCACCAATGTCAAGAAGATCATTACCACCACCATGGTCAACACAATCGTCGTCACTACCATCACCATCATCACCACCATCATTATCATTATCATCACCATCATCATCACCATCTTTACACCAACACCATCGCCTCTACTACCACCATCGTTTCCAGTGAAGCATCAAGATTCCCGTCAGACAGACCTTTGGTAAAATACTAAGTTAAAAGTCTTAAAGAACTGAGCAATACTCCTTAAGCAAGCTGCCATCAGTTTTACGGTTTATTCCATATCAAAATGCAGAACTTCCTTTTGTCTCAAAGTCAAAATAAGAACGAGAACAAATCATCACGCAGCAGCACGAAAACTGAATTACAACGCTAATAGAAAGTAAAATCAATACACAAACAGTTAGGACATCAAAAAGGAAAACTAAAACCAAAATACTGATCAATTAAATTCTAAACTCGTCATGGGATGAATGTAAAACTCTGTAACTTGGGTTTCTAAACAAAATAGTGAGCATTGAGCTGTCTGTTTACAAAGTTTTCATCTTCAAATCTGCAACAAATGACTAAAAAGGCATGAAAACGAAAGGTCCTGCTCATTTATATAAGACAGTTACCCTAGTGACAGAGCGCAATGATGCCACAGGGTGTTTCTGCTTACAAAATATCACTCCTCCACGTAAATAGGCTGTAAGTATTACGAATGAAAAAAAGATTTTGGTTTCTGCCTGAAGTTCAGACGCAGCAAAGCTGTGTTTCTGTTCATGAACGTGTGAAGCGGAATCAGTGGGTTCTACCGTTACTGGCTCTGATGCAGCTTCACACTCACTCATCACTTTCATCATTACTTCAGGTCGAAATCAAATTCATCATCACTAACACCACAAAAGTGAAATGGAAATCCAAACTGACAGTTCCTTAACACAAAATTATCTGTATAAATTATTCACCAGCTGGGAAAGCTAAATAGCCGAGCAACAAATACGAAACAGTTGCAATAACCAGCGGAAACTGTAGAAGAAAGAATTGAAACAATAATAAGGAAATAAATACTAGTTGTAGCTATCGCCAAGGGCCAACGAGCAAGACATAAACATGAGAACGATAAAAATGCTGAATGCAAGTACTAAGAACAGGCGCTCTCATTTTACTTTTTGCAAAAACTTTTAATTGAAATATCTCGATCAGCGTGTACGTTTCCATTTCACTGATGTGTGCAGATAATAGTGACATATTGCCTAAACGATCGCTAATTTGTATTCTTTAATTCGTTCGTACACTAAAATTTTTAAAAGAACTAAAATTATATTCTTATTAAAATTTGTTTTGCGTGTTAAAATATTTTTCTGTAATACGGCAAGGTTGAAATGAAATTTATCATCACAAATAGCGAACAACGTAAGTTACAAAATAGTATGTAAGTTTATTTGGACTGGTCAACAAATGTGTTTTCATAGCGCTATGAAACACGGCCAGAAAATGACGTTAGAGATATGATTAGCTGTCTCTAAGTTGTGAAAATTTACAGTTTCATGAACGAAATAAACTATACTTACGCGCTTTGTGTATCGTCTTTGCCTTTGTAAAGACAGAAAAAAAAAATTTTATAACAGAAATCAAACGTTTTCTCCGTGCTTTCATAGCCTGGTGAAAACCTCCGCAAAGTTTGTGGGAATTCTCGAGCAGATAATTGCACTTATCTGCTTTTGAATTCTCCCAAACCTTCGCATCGGTTTTCACCAGGCTATGAAGGCAATTTTTTAAATAAAACATGATTTCTCAAAACGTCATTTGAATTACCTGCCCTGAACTATCAAATTAACATGACACACTATTCGATATCATTTATTTGAGATCTTCATGATCTTCATCATTACTATTATGATCTCGAAAGACCGGCGTACACTAGAACTATCTGATTGGTCAAAACTTCATTAGCACCCTGATTCAGTAAGGAGGAACCAAAGTCTGCGAGGCCATTTTGTAATAGGTTTGTCACATTTACAGAATCAGTTACAAATAATGTTTTGCTAAACAGATAGCTCTTGTATAGACCGGAACTAAAAAGGGCAAGCACAATTTAACAATCACCTTACTTGGTAACCCGCCACAGATACTGTTTTTATTCAACCAGGAGTCAAAACCTGAGACACCTTAACAGGACAGGAATCTAAGGATATAACAAAAATACATACAAGGCAGTAGTAGTAATAAAAACATGGCAACTTCATTTAAGAAAAAATGTTATCCGTGCCTTCATAGCATGGTGAAAACCGAGACAAATGTTTGGGCGAATCACCACCACCATCATCATTACCATCATCATCACCACCACCATCGTCACCATCACCATCATCATCACCATCACCATCATCGTCACCCATCACCATCATCGTCACCATCACCATCGTCACCATCACCATCATCGTCACCATCACCATCGTCACCATCACCATCATCGCCACCATCACCACCGTCATCGTCATTACCACCATCACCACCGTCATCGTCATTACCATCATCACCACCGTCATCGTCATTACCATCACCATCACCATTATCACAACCGTCATCGTCGTCATCATCGTCATCACTACTGCCATCATCGTCATGATCATTATCACTATCGTCATCATCACTATCGTCATCGTCATCACCATTACCATCGTCATCCCCATTACCATTACCACCACCACCATCGAAATCGTCATCCTCACCATCGTCATCACTATTGTTCTCATCTCACCATCATTATTAGTTCACGGCCTTAAGTTCAGACACAGCACAGCTGGATGTTTGTTCATTGCAATATGTAGCCATGTCAGTGGGTTCTACCATCACTGGCTCTGACACAAGTACATAATCATTTGTTACTTGTCATCATCACTCGAGGCCGAGATACTACCTTCAGCTTATCATTCATAAGACTTAACAATCCATTGTCAGCACTTTACAGTGAAACTAAAACCAAAGAAGAAGTCATGACTATACTTTCTTGAACATTTAATTAAATTTACTCTAGCGTCAACGCAAAAAAGGTCCAAGCAGTTGTCTGTGGCTGCAAACAATTAGTCTCACTATTATTTACGGTCGATTTAAAGAGTTATGCCTGCTACCAATCTGGCTCAAAGAATTATTTTATTAGCTGCAAGTAATTAGTACTAGCACGCTTGCGCTCTCTTAACTTAACATTACGTTTTAAGACTTGTCCTACATTCATTACGCCTCTACTGTTCAACTCTTGCACATGTCTGAAACACTCACACATTTATATCTTACTTTGTTATCTTCACTGTTGATATTGCTGATTAATTGTTTTGTAGAGATGGCTTTGAAAATCTCAACATAACCTGATCTTATGATACGGGTGTACACATATAAACTCGCTTACCTAAGCAACAGTGTATGTTATGGCTATTGAGCAACTTGCTCTTACTGCTTCATTTCAAAGGTTCTATTTGCCATTCACATCTTCAGCATCGTGCTACTTGTGGTAATGCAGTCACAAGGCCATTGTGAAACGGAAAACTGAAACAGCTGAAAAATACAAGTAAAAAACGATTGGTCAAAAAAGTTTTAAACAGCAGTACAAAGTTGTTAATACACGACCCCTAATATATTAAACCTATTCTACATAGAATGGACTGATGGGAAAGATTCGGGCATACACACGTGTTTTTGCTTTGCTAAACATACTTAAAGACCAGAATAAAAATCTTGCCCCAAACCAAAATTGTGGCTGAAGTTCAGACGCAGCAAAGCTGTGTTTCTGTTCATGAACGTGTGAAGTGGAATCAGTGGGTTCTACCATTACTGGCTCTGATGCAGCTTTACACTCACTCATCACTTTCATCATTACTTCAGGTCGAAATCAAATTCATCATCACTAACACCACAAAAGTGAAATGGAAATCCAAACCGACAGTTCCTTAACACAAAATTATCTCTATAAATTATTCACCAGCTGGGAAAGCTAAATAGCCGAGCAACAAATGCGAAACAGTTGCAATAACCAGCGGAAACTGTAGAAGAAAAGAGTTCAAACAATAATAGGGAAATAAATTCTAGTTGTAGCTATCGCTAAGGGCCAACGAGCAAGACAAAAACATGAGAACGATAGAAAAGCTGAGTGTAAGTACTATAACAGCCACTCTCATTTTCCTTTTTACAAAAACTTTTAATTGAAATATCTCGATCAGCGTGTAATTTTTTATTCCATTGATGTGTGCAGATAATGGTGACATGTTGCCGAAACGATCCCTAATTTGTATTATTTAAGTCGTTCACACATTAAAATTTTTAAAAGAACTAAAATTATTTTATTACAATTTGCTTTGCATATTAAAATGTTTTTCTTTTTTACGGCAATCTTCAGCAGTTCTGACAGTCCGTTAATGTCTTTGGTAAAATCATAGTCTGTTGTAACGATTTAGTACTCTAGTAACTATGGTAAAATGTATATTCACGCCGACTTACAACAAATGACTGTTACTAGACAGTCTCAAGCTAAGTATTCGCTAATCTTATTCAGGTAATGCAGGTAGTAAAATCCACAATTCCACTTTAATGATATACACTCCCGTGGACAACTTTGAATCAAACCTATATTCTCTACTGCGCTAAACATTACAAAGATTTTATCTATAATAACAAACACTTTAACAAAACCAAAACGATGTCGTATATTTAGTGCACAAACCCCTTTCATCTCATTAACAGAGTTGATAACCTTACCTATAAAAACGCTCCTGAGATTTCCTTCCCTGATGTAAACGATAAAAATTTAAAACATTACTTGTAACTTTGGAAAAACCACAGCATCTGTATATCATCATTTTATAATACTAATAACAACAAAAACAATTCATTGATCAGATAATAAATACAATTTCAAATTACAAGAACGTTTTATTATCTTTTCACTCCTCAACATTTTTATTTCCATTTTAAACTCTGAAGTTCAGCATGACGTCTACGAAATTAATGCAAATGTCAAAGTTTAAATAGCCAACCTACAACTTAGAAAATTAGTATTTTAATGAAATTCTCATTAGTATCCATCTTTTTAAAACGAACCAAAAATGTTTGAAACAACATACGTATGCTGTGTCACCCACAACGGTATTATGCTGGTAAAGGTATTTTTTAATACATTAAACAAATGTATTGAAATAGTTCGATTTTCAATGAAATCTTATTCAAGCTTGGATAAACGAATCTAGAATTACCTTTTCCACAAGCAAGGGTACCATGATCAAAACGAGAATCTTCAAGAGATAATTCTACATTTAAATTGTCAAGATTCACGCCTCTAACGTCATTGGGAACGGGCAATTACGTAAGCCCCTACCCCTCCTCCCTTCGAATGTCTTGTTATTTATGGCAACTCGTAATTATTTATTAATAAAAAAATTCTTCCTAATTAAGCAAACGTGCCCACAAATTCATCACTTTAGGCTTGATCAAAATATATTTTAAAAATACTTCGCCTTTTTTCTTTGTTTGCAAACTATATTAGAAACAAAACAATCTTTTATGTTTGTGAGATAAAGCTACCCGTGCTATATGCAAAGAAACTAATGAAACTTTTACAGGGATGGATCTAGTTTTTCTTAAAGGTGGTCCAGTCCCACCAGTAAGTAGTGCAGTCTCACCAGAAAGCGGTCCAACCCCACTAGAAAGCAGTCCAGTCCCACCAGAAAGCAGTCCAGTCCCACCAGAAAGCAGTCCAGTCCCACCAGAAAGCGGTCCAACCCCACTAGAAAGCAGTCCAGTCCCACCAGAAAGCGGTCCAGTCCCACCAGAAAGCGGTCCAATCCCACCAGAAAGTGGTCCAATCTCACCAGAAAGTGGTCCAGTCTCACCAGAAAGTGGTCCAGTCTCACCAGAAAGTGGTCCAGTCTCACCAGAAAGTGGTCCAGTCCCACCAGAAAGCAGTCCATTTGTTGGTAACATTTTTGTAGTAATTCACAAATTAAGAAATAAATCTATAGCCTATCCACGGTAATGTTAATGCAAGGGAAATGGACCGTAGACCACCTATCAAATACATACCAGCTTACAAGTAAAAGACAATGTAACGACTTACCTAAAAGCTGTGACAATTTCATGTAAGGCTCTATAAGTTTAGTGCCTCCACATTTATCAAGCACAAGATAACTACACGAAAGGTTTTTTTAAGGTTTGGAATCTATTTTTGCTGAAGGAAATCGCTGCTTTAAACGGTTATAACTGACGGACTGTGCCTCGATGAGATCCTTTTTATAATCTTTTACAATCACCTGTCTAAGAAATGTTATTTTTACATTTTCCTCATCAACTTAATTATTTCTATTTGCTCCTGATCAATGCAAAGTTACAAAGCTCGTTTTCTTTGCAGACTCCCCGAAACTTCTTCCAAAACTTTTCCCATTATTAACTGGTATCATTCAAAGTGGTATTCTCTTAACTTGGTATCGAGTTTTAGCTGAACCCCCTAGACAGCATTTAAAATTAAATGTGCAACTCTGTTTAAAAATTTGGTGTTATTTACTGTTTTTTTTTAACAATCACATCTGAAGTTTATCGATCATTTAAACCTAACATGACGTAACTGAAATTCCAAAGATTTTCGTGAAATTCCATATTTTAGCGTATAATTTTTCTTTTCCTAAATTTTCTAAAATCAATATACTTTCAATGAATCACTAGATCCACATTATAAATATAAAAGATTGTTATGTGGAGATAGGTACAACTAACCTCAGCAATTGGTAACTTTAACATGATATAATTACTAGGGCTTAAAGGGGCTATTTTACGCTATTTTAGCTTTTTTTCAAAATGCCCAATATGTCTTGCCCTCAACTGAATTCCAAAAATAATGGTTTAGGTTTGTTATTTAAGACTATATTACGACACTTATTTTGTTTCCTGTCATTTGTTGCTCCGGATGGCAAGGATGGAAATGGATTGAAACTTGAAAAAGTTTCGCCAACCTTTTCAAGTTTCGATGCTATCTCAAAACCTTATTATGGGTTGCTCTTTTTTAAAACATTTCATTAGATATTCATCTCACAGTTTAGCTGGAACATTTGCGCACAAGTACAAACCACTAACTAACGATTTCAGCAAAAAAATGACCCAAAACAACAAAATAGTCGTAAAATCAAATTATACGTCGACCTGCTAAGTTTTCGTTTTCAGTCACAAATCACCTTCGGTAAAAGCGCATGTGTGAGGTTTACGTTAGCCCTGATATGGGAATGCACCATGTAAAAACACATGGTTTGAGTATTTCTTATAGATTTATTGAATGACTGTTGCTGAATCCAAGAATGAGTTGACTAAATTGTGCAATTTACTAAATTACCAGCTCCCTTCACTATATTTTCTACTTAAAAATAAAAACTATTGTCTTTAAGCTTCTTTACTTGTAGCGATAAGGGATTAATTTATTCAAGTCTTGTTTTACCTTTTGAAGTCTTGTTGTATCGTCGGCAGAGAAATATCTTCTCAAAAGTCCGGAGATCAAAGATATGGCTTCACGGTACAGTAACTGAGTTCTGTTTAAGCAAACTACACTTAAAGGCTAAACAAAACTGTTTATTTCACTTTGATAGTACTCAAAACAGAAAGTTAATATAATGCTATTTCTAAAGTCTGCTATATTTTTTCACGAATCTTTGGTAAATTCCGCCATTTTACACTATTAAAAAAATTCAAAAGTACACTCTTCATTTACTTATTTTTAGAATTCTACTTATATTATTTGTACTTAACTATCAAAATATAACCAAAATGATGGAATAGAATATAATCATAAAGCCACACTACATATTGTACTACTTATAGCTGTGTTTACCAAAACAGCAATTAGCGAACATCCGTTGGCAGAGTAGCGCATTTTCTAGTAATTCTGATACGAAAGGCTCCTCAGTAAGTGTACATAAACTACGGTTATATGTAAATAAATAGATTAATTAAACAAGACACAAACGGTGATCTTATTCACCAATTCATGCAAAAAAGAAAAATCTTGTAATAGTGTGTTGAAATATTTCTTTTAATAACTTTTTGATGTATTTAAGTATTGTTTGGGGCTCATGCTCTCTGACCTTTGGGGAAGACAACATGGGGTCTCAGACTTTATTTAACTCGTATTTATAAATGTTGGAATGTGTTACACTTTCTGTACGGCAGAAAAGCTATAAAAAAGGAGTAAGGGATTTCTTATTTGGTAGAATTAATTAATCTTTTTTTTTTATGAGAAATATTTTCTTTACTTATTTATTTTTGCTTTCTATAATTCATTATATATATTAGTATATTGAATATCTTGATGTAAGTATTGTTTGGGGCTTCATGCTCTCTGAGCCCTGTTAGAGGAATGCATGGGGTCCCATGCTATTACTAAATTTAACCAAGATCTATGCAGAATATCTAATTGGACCTTTAATAATCAACTTCTTATAAACCCAGACAAAACTAAGCTCATTATTTTTGGCAATAGAACAATGACTGCTAAAGTGGCGGACTTTCGTTTAACTCTGCTTGGAAAAGAACTTTTGCCCGTTAACTCAGTAAAAGATCTGGGAGTTATCCTTGACCCTCACCTGAAATACAACGATCACATAGCATCGACAGTATCTAGTTGTATGTCACGTTTGGGGCAGATTAATCGAGTAAAGCATGCCTTTGATCAAAACACACTCGCCATTGTAATAAACGCTTTAGTTTTTAGCAAGCTTTATTATTGTTCCAATGTATGGTGTAACACCACTGAGACAAACCTAAACAAGATCCAGGCTGTGCAGAATTTTGCATGCCGCATTATTAGCAACAAAAAGAAGTACGACCATGTTACGCCTATACTTAAAGATCTACGATG
>JANCMA020025702.1:0-16904 GCA_024336925.2 Zoanthus solanderi
GAATTTTTTAAAGTAAGCAATTTATCAGTTTAAAATTGTATTACACCTCTTTCAGATTTTTCTAACTTTCTTCCTTTTATATTGTATCCCTGTAAAAATGGTTTACGGAAGCAAGTCAGTTTTCCTGGTTTCTACTTCACTAATCTATATATACAAGAACTGAGATTATTTCGAAAAACGTGATTATCGCAAGAATATGAATATCGCGGTAAAAAAAAATTAACACAACTGAATGACTGCATGCATGACCAATTCCGCTTAGAAAAAAAATCATGCAAAATTTGTGCAGATGTCATTCCCTCTGGCGTCACTGATATGTTTTCAATTTATGTCTGCAAACCAAATGGCAAACCAAAATGGTAGTAGTCTTTTCTCTTTCTTTTTTGGCAAAAGCAATTAAAGCTAGGGATGACATTTCTTCTTCGATATAATTTTTCCTTTTAATGTAAAATTATTTCTAAAGATCACCCATGGTATACTGTAAAGCGAATGTCTACACAAGCATGTCGGTTCACACAGGTAAAACTGGAACAAGTACAAATTAAGGGATGCTCGTACTCATTGTGAGATAAACAGAAAGAAACAGAAAATATCCACGTGTAAAGTGGAATAGTGATAACAGCGGATCGGAGGAGCATTAACATTTGCTGCTGCTGTTAATTTGTTTTACTTTGGTAGGAAGAATCTAACACAGCAAGCTATTTCCATAAACAGCAAGCTTCTTTGAGTGCGAAGCCCACTCCGCACTCGTTAAAACAATTTTTAAGTATTTATTTTTTTGTTCAACGGTTTTTTAAGCCAAGGGATTATGCCACATCTATTCATTGCTTTTACAAATTTTTTGAAATCTGGACAAATTTTCTCGTAGAGATTGCTGGTAAATGAATAACAGTTCAGTTCATTTCTCATTCACTGAAAAACTTGGTACTCTTCTGTCAAAGAAAATTCTCGCGATAAGAGGTTTAATAAAGTTTTCCAATTGTTTTTTCCCCAGTTTTATTGCTTGCATACTTAACTAATTAATTCCTGTTCACATTGGTGAAAACTGTGAATTGGTAATAAGGCAAGCACAAAATAATTTATTATAAATTATTCGGTGGGATTTCCATAATACGTGTGCTTATTCCTAACCGTCCCCCAATTATTCTAGTTGGTAAGGTGCCAATCTACCCAGCTGGAGGATCGAGTTCGATTCCCGGCCGGACTAACACTCTGGGTCTTAAAATAATTGAGTATGGTTAGACTTTCGTATCTTTTCGGATAAGAACATTAAACTGTAAGCCTTCAGAGACTTCAGTATTCAGGGGGAAGGGTGTGTCATTTAAAGCATTAAGGGGCTTTTTGGATGGGGACACCTAAAAAACGTAGATATGATGAGGGGGGGGGGGGTTGGAGGAGAGTTACACCCATTTTGTGAGTAAACATCTGAAATTGCACTAGCCCCCTCCCCTACCTCAAAAAGTGCTATCTCAAAGTAAGTAGGTAAGTACTAAGTAATTAGGTAATTAAGTAAGTAGGTAAGTACTATAGATAAGTAGATAAGTAGCAGGTAGTAAGTAGGTAGGTTAGTATGTAAGTTAGTAGGTGAGTAGGTAGGTAAGTAGGTAGGTAAGTATGAAGGTAAGTAAGTAGGTAGATAGATAAGTAAGTAGGTAGGTAAGTAAGTAGGTAGATAGGTAAGTAAGTAGGTAGTTAAGTAAGTAGGTAGATAGGTAAGTAAGTAGGTAGGTAAGTAAGTAGGTAGGTAAGAAGGTAGGTAGGTAAGTAAGTAGGTAGGTAAGTAGGTAGGTAAGTAAGTAGGTAGGTAAGTAAGTAGGTAGATAGGTAAGTAAGTAGGTAGGTAAGTAAGTAGGTAGATAGGTAAGTAAGTAGGTAGGTAAGTAGGTAGGTAAGCAAGTATTATAAGTAACTAGGTAACTCATTACAATGTAATTTAATCCTGGTAGGGTTTTGCCAATTTTGAGAGTTGATTGCAAGAGCGTAAATTGCATTTGCATCATCACAGCTTTTAGAAAGTAAAACATGTATACTTACAACACCTAAAAACACTTTAAAAACAGCTCAAAGTTAACCTTTTTTGGTCATGCTTTAAGTAATGTAAGGAACTAAACTGAACAAAAAAAGTAGTCTTTCCATTTTTTCCCTTTTTTCCAATGTGTCTGATGCAGTACTGGCATATAAGACAATAACATAAGAACAATCATTAAGCTAGCAAAGCCTACAATTGCTCATGTAGAATGAAAACTACTACTACTACTATTACTACTAATTCTGCTGCTACTACTACTATAAATAATAACAGAGCATAGAACTGATTTAGATCTTATCTATTTACGAAAACATGTACAAGTAAATGACCCAATTCATGTGAAAGTTTTTTTAAATAAATGATCTTTCAGATAACTGTATTTCTTTATGTTATCGTGGCGTTTCCATCTGCAGCATCCAACGACTAAGATTATCAACTTGCCAAACTAGCAGTGCAGTGCAGGTCAAGTTTACGAAGTCGAATGTTATGTCCATTGCAAAGCTCACTTGCAACTCTTCCTGTAAATCGATAACCTGAGAGCAAAGTCGTCGTTCAACAAATGTCCGAATCACTTCCAGTAATCTCCCAATAAAGGTATTCAACAAGAGCGATCCACTGATGATAAACAATACTATAAGAAGTCTCTGAACATAACTTGTTCGCTCTAAATGAAAAACAGGGTCTATAACTTCGCTTAACAAGACGTCCATTCTTTGTCTGTCGGTGTTTTTGTACAAATAACCTCGTTCAATGCCTCCTATGTTTTGAAAAAAGTATCCACTCATAACTTTAGACCACTGTCATTTGCAGTTCGGAGTAATTTTAAGGTAGGTTTATCAAAAACAAATTGTTTATATCACAAATGGACCAATGTGCTACGCAGCCACGCCTGTAGATGTTGACACTCTGGGGTCTGGGGTTGGTGAAGACTGTCACGAATCTCTCTGTCGCGTCGAATCACGAATGCTAGAAATGCACTCGACAAACACTAAACACACATTTGAGGTAAGGAAACTTTATTTGTATTATTTGTTTTTAAAAGCTACAAAAATTGATAATCGCATGTTCAATTTCTTTCTCCTTCATTTTTTTCTTTATTTCAATCCAAGAACTGAGATGTATAATAAAATCAGCAATTAATGAAGCAGCTGAACTTCCTAGCAAGGAGATAATTTGATCAAACATAATGGACTGGGAATCAAAAGGAGAAAAGATAAGAAGGTCGCTGATCATGAGGCCTGGTAACAAGGAAAAGGGAAATTGATTGATAAGATAAATAGGCTGGGCAACATCATTACACGAGACAATGTACAGGTTGTGGCTGCTGACAGGAAGAAGTAAGTGTACGAGTTATATGTGGAGACTCTGTGTGTCATGTAAGGTACTGATGTGGAGAATATAGTTAGAGAAACATATTGCCAACCAATTGATCGAAGAATCTAGTGCATGCAAAAAGAACCTGAATGGCTTTTGATCAAAACATTTATAAACATCTCAACCATTTTAAAAGTAAGCAGTAAGAAACCAACAAAAGAATTAAAAACTTATCTGAAGAACTTATAATGCATTAGTGTCTTCATTTTCTATTAGGAACTCAGATTTCATTTTTTTCTCACTTTGTTAAAAAAAAATCAAAGACGGCTATATATGTCTACCCTAAATGAAATATCAGAAATCACCTTGGTAAGTGGCACCTAGGGTTAAAGAATAGCAACATGAGGTAGGATAGCATGAGATGGTAACAATATCAACTTGTGATGCTGCATAAACATGTAACACCCTAACAGGCCTCTCAAGTTTGGAGTTTTCCAAAGAGTGAGACTTTTTTCCTTTGGCTTGTGTTGGTATGAGTGAGGAAGGCGAAATGGTTTTCTGGAAAATTTTTGAAATTTTAAAGTTATAGTTTGCTGTCAGTGTACTAATTATATAAAAGTTCTCATATCACCCAAAGTTAAGGGTAAGTAAAGGAGCAATTAGAAATTTGTGACCACCCCTGCTACCAGGAGAGTGTCAATGCATGAGGAATGCTCTTCTCAGTATGAGAGCATGTGACTGTATCAAAATATGTGAGTCTCACACTCAATGCGCGAGACTTGAGAGCTCCACCCCAATATTAGTTATCAGCAAAATAAATATAACAAACAATTGGTTAAATTGTAATTTTTTTTATTTTAGAGTCACATTACTAAATAATGAATATTTTACAGCTTTGTCATAAACTTGAAGTTGCATGATTAAACGTTTATCAACCAAGACCAACATCTAATGACATCATCACTATAAAACCAAGGATGGTAGTCCAGGATGCAAGGTGTCCGTTACCACTGAAAAACAACAACAAAGAATCATCAGCTTGATCCAGCAAAACATCATTAGTGCTATTAATTGTAGACCATTAAAAAACATCCCCCAAAACACCTCAAGGGGGATACTCCCAACGTTTTTGGATGGGGATGCTAAATGGAAAATTTCAATGGAACCCATAGCCTAAAAGGTACCAATGTGGGAATGGCTCAGGTTGATTTCAAACTCTAAGAGCTACCATCCAATTGTGTATATATGCATACAACATACATTTCAATCAATTTAATGAAGCTACAGATAACAACAATAAATATTTTCTAGACTGTTCGGTTGTTTCTGAAAGCCGTAAAAGATACCGCACTGTATGCAAATGTCAAATCCTTGAATTTATACCTCTAAGAGGTACAACGAGCATCCCTGCCCTTTGACAAACAATTTACTTTATTTTTAAACCACTGCTCCAAATAAATGGACTACATATTCATTTGCGATCATTATAGAAGAATCTTTGTTGTCGGACATTGTTGATTACAATCTGTTTACTTAGCAACTACAACTTTATGTAGTGAAAGAACAAACTAAGATAAATATAAAGTTAAAGTTTAAACTTGAGAAGCCTGGCTAATAAAATGAAAAAAAAAGATGAAATGATTTATAGCTCTATTCCTGCCGTTTTTGAAAATATATCAGTGTTTCAGAAATCAGAAAATGTATTAATTGTAAGACAGTATATACATACTTAACATAATATTGAATATTATATGAACCTTATTTAGCAAAACAGTAACAAAATAAAAAAATTTACCAAACCTTTTGATTCTTAACTATTGTTGGAAACTTGAGTAACAGTGATAAAAAGGACCCATCCAGTAACTGGAGAAGTTGGGAGCTAAAGCAAGCATTAAAGGTACAATTGATTTCTAGCGGATCCAGGGACATGCTCCCCTGAAAAACTTTTGAAATTTGTGTTGCTTAAATCAGTATAAATGCATTAAATGTAGTAAAGCATGGAATTGCAAGCATCAGGCCAGGTTTTGTGCAATAACACATTTGCAGTTTTCCTTTTTAAGTTTTTTTCGAGCAAATAAGTGGGGGAGGCTGAAGCCCCTCACCCTCCGTGGGCCCCGTGATCAATATGGTAATGGAAAAAATGGTAAACAAAATGTTATTTTTTGTATGTTTACAATTATTTTCTATCTGAATTTATAATAACCATTAAACCATACTCATGCAATGAATCTAAATCCATTCATATAAACTTATAAAATTATATACTGTAAAATTCAAGCTCTCTTACCTAGTTTGTGCCTCAGGAATTATATCATCTACAACAACATACACCATTGCACCAGCAGCAAATGCCAAAGCATATGGCAACAAAGGCTCTGCTATCTGGAAACATTTAGAAAAAATGAATCATTCTTTGAGAAATAGAAGTTTTACAAAAAATAACTAAACAAATTGTTCAATTGCTAACATTCAAAACCTCTTAATTTCACTATGAGTCTCATAAGTTTTGGAGGAACCTCTAATTAACTATAATACTGTAGTAGCTATATTGCCCCAACTAAAAGAATATATCACATGTTGCTCATCACTGACTCCGGGGTAAGAAATTAACTTTTCCAGGACCCATCTCCGAATTCTCCTCCAGAAAAAGCAAAACAATATCAAGTACTTTTTTCCCCAGTTAGCACCAACTAAAATTAAGTCAACATAAAATACAAAAATTACAATCATCAGTTGATACGTTTCCAGGACTGTATGATGAGAAGACTTAAATGATGATACTTTTGATGAGATACTTTTAAGACTGATGATGATACTTTTCTCAAGACTGTATGATAATTTTTTTTCCTAATTGTTTTTCCAGAAGTTTTCCAGGGCCTTAGAAGAAAATTTCAAAATTCCAGGAGTTTTCAGGGATTTCCAGGAGCACTGAGCACCATGATATCAAGTGCTTATAAACACAGGGATTCTCATTGTTATTCCTGCAAAGTTAAAGAGGTCATCCAAACCAGACTCAACCCAAAGAAAATCAATAGAGATAATGAGCTCAAAATCCCTCATACATAGATGCACAAACACTAGCTATGTCAAAAGTTGTCCTACCAATCTCAAAATGAGTAGGTCAGCCAATAAAAGAACATGCAGGTAGATCATCTATGCATGGAATGAAGATGTTGCAGTTGAAACATTGTGGCTTTAACAGTGACAAAAAACACAAGACAATCAATAAGTCATTAATATTATAATTATAGTCGTCATCATCATCATCATCATCATCATCGGTTATTTTATATTAAAGTGCAGTGTCAGCATTGTCCACTTGAGTAAGCTGCCATCAAGAACTCTTGCTTGCTGCACTCTTCATGGCTAATCGAACACCTGATCTCCATGCCTTTCTATCCTGCTGGTTCAACGACAACAGCTTCCACTGCTTCCGGTCACATTCCATCAGTTCCCGCCAGGACATCTTCGGCCACCTGGGACGAGGTCTTCCCTCCAGTGACAAATCATGGGTGCTCTTGATTGCCCCATTGGATCGCTCAATGTGACCATACCATCGGAGTCGGCGCTCTCTCAACACTAGGTCAAGATCCTGCAACCCAACCTTCTCCCGTGGTTCACGAGAACGTACCTTGGACACTTCATCTGGCTTCACATGGCACAGCTGCCTAATCATGGCCCTCTCATTCCTCTGTAGGCACAACAGACTTGGTTTGGTCAGGGGCCAAGTCTCGCTTGTGTTGAGCAAAGCGCTGAGTGCACACATGTGCTGTAGATGCGGCCACGTGTCTTAGGTAAGAGGTGGCGCATTGTCAACACCAGCATCAGCTCTCTGAATTTCTTCCAGGCTGACTTGACCCTTGTGGTTGTTGCTTGGTCACATCCCCCTGCAGCAGATAACATGTAGCCAAGGTAGCAGAAGGAGTCTACTACTTCAAGCTCATCATCATCAACTTTGATTGTCTCCATTGGTCTGGCATCGATGGCACGAGCTGTGCCTAGGCAGCGAGCACATCTAAAATTAGGGTCCGCAACAAGCTGCCGCAGGCTACTGCATTTCTTGTGTACCCACATCTTGCAACCATCACAGTAGATACTGCTCTTTCCGACGCCAGTGTAGCACACTCCGCTAGGGTATTTGCCAGATTATGGAGGATGTTGAGACCATCACCGCAAACCATCACAAATCCTAAGTAAATATCCCATTTTCTGTTGCTTTCCATGTTTTTATATATTTGAAGTCAACAGCTAAAACTTTGCCATTTTACTAATGTCCGGCTGCTCTTTCAATTCCTGGATACCGTTTTGTCATGGCTGATTCATGTAAGGTAGAGCTCTGTGGTCACGTGACCCCCACCTGCAAAGAGCTTATTATTAATCTCCTTTTCTGATCTTGAATTTTGGATAGTGTGGGCGTTATATGGTCTGTTAACAAAGATTGGATTCCAGAATCCACGATATATTCAATATGTACATACTTTCTCATGATACATTTTGTTTTGGTTCCAAAAGTGCCATGAGTAATGACTCCCAGCCTGTCACAGTGTGGGCATGTGGCAATAACGACTCTTGGAGTCACCTCAAACATGGATTTAATGCTCTGACCTCACCATTCGCAAAATTGTCAGATAAAGCAGCACAGTGGGTGAGTAATGTATTTCAACATGAGACACGTCCCATTTGTTGTCCTAGACTTTTTAGATCTCGTGTAACGTGTTACTAGATACATCTCAGCTCATTTTATGAACAACTACCAGTGATTTATGTTGTCAATTGATTGAGTTTCTAATGCCACGATTTTTATGAGGAGAAAATCAATGAGATCTCAGGACTTTGTGCTATAGGCAGATATATGTAATATGCAATTGTCATGTTTCATAAAGAAACTGTAAAAGAAAAGTCTTAAGTTTAGGCTAAAGTAAGACTCACGATAAATGGATGCTGCATCGATGTGTCTATGGAAACGTAAGGACTATACTCTGACACGTCAGTCTTAAAACTTCTTTATTTGTATATCTTATAAGTTTATCAAATTGTTTCAAACCAGTGACCATTTATGTGTTTTTAGTTTTCAATGGTTTGTTGTAAATTAGTGGAAAAAGAACTTTTTGCGTTAAGTTTTTAAGAATCGTCTAAGTTATTGTTGAAAGTCAAACACTGAGCATCAATAAAGATACAACTCACATTGTAACTGGCAAAGGTGCAGGTTGGAGGCGCTCTCAGTACAATTAATGTTTTGCTTAGTCCAGAATCAACATAAATTTATCAAGAAAACATGTATGAAGGCTTGGAAGATAATAAAAAAGAAGAGAGTGACCAATTTTAAAAGTAATATAAGTGAAAAAATAACTTGTAACTTCTAACGTCTGCTGCGGTAGATTTGATATAACGTGTCATCGTTAAAAATATGGATTTAAGGTAGAAATAAGAAAGATCCTCTACCTTTCGGACATTTGTCCTTAGTTGGAGAAAAAAGTGAAAATTAATCCGTTTTATTTGCACAGTTCATAAAAGTTGTTTGGTACCTTCTGTTTTTCATAGTCTCTTTCGAATGACCAGTCACATTCACAAATACAACACTTGTTTTGCTCAAAAACTTCGACCATGTTCTTGTCGCCCTATCATTAAACAATTCCCTATTCTTTATCAAAGCCGAAAAATTGGGAAAGGTCTCCTTCTTAGAATTCCCAATCACTAGTATTTTCTTCATTTTAAAACAAATTCAAATGCTTTTTAATAAATCCATGACTCGCAAACCCGACCTTCATACTGGATTTTTACCGTGAGGAGTTACCCTTTTTACAAAAAACTATTGTTTCTAGGGGATTCCTCGCCAGCACTTGTAATTACTGTTTTTGCTTAATTTCTTTTACTCATTTTGTTATTGATACGGCGAACAATAATTGAAATGAAAGATTTCATTCCCTACAAAGGATAAGTGTTCAAAACGTCAACGATCTTTATTGTTTCTACGGTGTCCAATTCTGCAATTTTCTTTGAAAAATTCCAACTGAGTTCATCATCAGTATTATCCCAGGTGTACCCAGTTGTTAAAGCGTAAGGCATAGAAGTTTTCAGAAAGGATATGTTTAAGACAACGGTCAAAGGTATAAAAATATTTTGGTATTCAATTACAACAACTTCAGGACTTGAATGGACAGCACATTTTTGGTCGCACTCGTTTAATGAAAGGTTTGAAAAATGATTCTTTCAATATAAATATTACTCTTTGAAATATTTTAAACCATTTTTGAAGTGTGTTGGCGAATAGCTCAAGTACTTGATTTAATCAGCTCGAGGTCATTGAAAGGTTTGTTTATAAGTGTTGTAAGAAGCTCACAACGGTACGACTTTAAAAATGACAGCTTCTAACATCACAACAGTAAAACTTGTGAAAGTTCAGTTTCAAATCAAATCTCTATCAAGCGAACTGCAGAATTGAAATGAGGCAAGGAGTGGTAAACGCTTATATGAATGTAAAAATAAAACGTGAATGTTAGTGTATGTTGATATCAATATTTTCTTACAGTCTGATAGAGAATTCACTGGAGCTGCTGAAATTCTCTCTCTTTTCCTGGACCTCCTAACTTCATACAGGGTTAGTATACCACTCAAATGATTTGTAGCCTGGGCTATGATGCACTTGCAAAAGATAAGCCTCCATTATGAAAAGTTGGGATAGGCATCTCCATCAAAGTCCGAAACATGGAATGATCACCACGCAAGTCCTCCCCCATCAAAAATGTGCTTTCCTTCTCTCTCTCCCCCCCCTTCCCCTCTTTTCCCCCATCCCTCTTCCCTTCTCCCTCATCACTAACGACGACAGCTCAGAAAAATCACATTTCTGGTTCGTTCTTTACTTCTTTGTGGGGGTTATTAGGGTTTTGTTCTCCTCGTCATAAACGTTGTGAACGGAAAACAAATTAATGTTTCTCCATGAAGCTAAACAAGTGCTAAGAACATTTTTGTTATTACGTCCTTGTAGTCCCAAGAACTCTAAAGTAGATCATTTTACGTCCTCATTTTAGCTAAAACCGTAAAAGAAATTTAATAAATTACCTTGTTTTTAAATTCATCGGCAGTCCTTTGGGAAGTAAGTTCAATGTTTTAATTAAGGATTAGAAAATCTCAACCAGTATTTGAAGTGTTTTCACACGTCGTCGACTTCGACTAAATAAACATAGCCATGTTGTCAAAAAAAGTCTGGAATCTAAACATTTTCGCTTCCAATTTTTCGCCACCATAAAACAAACCAACTGCAATGATAGTAAATCCGGTATTCAGTAAATCTGGTAAAGGATTGAATATTAAACAAAAAAGCCGAATCGCTTCATATGAAAGCCAAACTTTAAACTTGTTTTAAAGGCGTGAATATTTTAGGACGCGCTTCAAAAAGCCCGCCAAATCGCTTGATTGTATACTCTGATAAATGACAACTTTCGCTGGAGCATAAAACCTTAAAAAAATAATTTTGCTTCATATATTTAGGGGTTTGAATTTATTGAAGACTCGGCCATTTTCAAGCCACGTGTTAACACATAAAAACACATTAAGCAAATTAATGACCGTTCGTGGCGGTAACGATAGATACTTATCGAATTTGACCATTGCACACGCGAATTTATTACAATGAACGAAGGTTGCTTGCAGATGGGACTTTCTGAACAAGTTCAATCTAACTGTTGATGCTAATGATACTCTCATTCAAGAAAGGTAAAAATTAAAAGGTTGGAACAAGATTAGCTGTGGTATCTTGGAAAGGAACACTTGTCTTAATGTGAAACTCTTCCTTTTCACTTCGATAATGAAATCGCTGTCTTTACCATTGTTGTTTAATTAGATGTTACTCCTTTAAAATAAACACAGAAAGCTAAACTTCAAATTCGACACATTGTTGTAGAACGATACATTATCACCTTGCCTATTATTACTGTTACTTATTAACCTGAACTTTATATGTAATCACCGCAGGAGTTATGTGAACGCCACGAGAAAGGAGTTCTCAAAGATCATCAAAATTCTTTACACAAAATGCAACAAATAAAGAAACGACAAATTGCGGCTCAAGCCAAGGGACAAGACCAATTCGTCGATCAGCTTGAGTCCAAAATTATTGAACAAGAATCAGACATCAATAAAATGGAAAATAGAAATTTCTTCTCGTTGCACTGTTTACAAATTGAAACACAGCTAGTACATGCAAACCTAAAGATGCTGGCACTCGCTTTTCAGAAAATGGTTGCATCACAGCTTGCGGGTCACCAAGAGGTAACATTCTATCTCGTTCTTAATGGTTAACATGCCTGGATGTGAGTAAACTAAAAACTTTGGATATTTTTTAGAGTTATCAGGGTTCTTGCTTAAGTTTGAAAATTCATGGCTGACTTACTAGTTACAAAAAACTAAAGCCCTGTCCAAACGGTAAATGTTTTACCGTGAAACATGCTAAAACATGTTTTAGGGTAAAACATGTCGATGTTTTAAGCCCTGTCCGAACGGTAAATGTTTTACCGTAAAACATGCTAAAACATTCTTGGGTGACAAAACATTTATTCGTTTGGCCACCTTGTTTTGTGTTGTTTAAACATGTTTAAACATGTTAGGTAAGATGAACACGCATGCGCGCATCAAACATGTTTTAAGCAGCTGTCCAAACGCGCAAAACATTGCTCACCAAACACGAAAACAAAAGAAATGTTTTACGATGTTTTATCGAATGTTTGACAGAATTCAAATTTTACCCAACATGTTAAAACAAGGTGGCCAAACGAAAAAATGTTTTGTCACTCAACAATGTTTTAGCATGTTTTACGGTAAAACATTTACCGTTTGGACAGGGCTTTAGCCCGAACTATGAAATTATTATAATCATTCTAATTAAAAGTTAATGCTCACGAGTCCCCACTGCAATGACTCCCCATATCAATGATCCTCTTTGCTATGAAGCTCCTAATTCATGACACCCCATATCCATGAACCCCCCTCCCCGAGACCTCCCATATTAATGAACCCCTAAATCTATGACTCTACATATTAATGACCCCTTTTCCATTAGCTCCATACCTATGACGCCAAAAATCCATCACCCCATTATCTATGACCCCCCTATCCATGACCTCCATATCCATTACCGCAGTATCCACGTATCCCAATATCCGAGAGGTCCATGACCTCCCAAATCCATGAACCCCATCCCGTATACTCATGAACCCCCTTGTTCGTAAACCCCCATATCTATGATTCTCCATATCAACGACCCTTTTTGCCATGAATCCCCAAATCCATGACACAAGATATCTATAGCCCTCAAATCCATAAATCCCCACATCCATTAGTTCCCAAATCCATGACCACCAATAACCACAAACCCCTATACAGTGCAACCCCGATATAACGACGTGCCAAGAGACCGGGACCCGATTCCTCAAAACCCAATTAGTGTTAACCCAGGGTTAATTATTTAATCCATGTTCCTGTTTCCTACCTTCTTTAGCTTGCTTTGGGCTAGAATTTTGGAGTTGACATGTTGTTTTATTGGTAAAACTAAACAGAATTTTGTAAGCATCACAAAGCTTTACTTACGAAAAACATACTCTTTGAATTTTGTCTTAATCCAGGATTAAGTTAATCGGAGTTTTGAGGAAACGTCCGCGGAAATTATTTTTTCATTTTAACCGGGATTCATAATGAACGAAGTTACTGAAAAATACGAAAAATGTCGTTATAGCGGGTCTTAATAACAGACATAAAATAAGCCATGACACATATTTGTTTGGTCATCCTTAGTTAATTCATTTAACATGGCTTAGGCTTTTTCATTTGCTTTATAATATAGATTCTACACACCAAAAAGCAATAAAACACACTTTTTCTATGTTTTATACTCTGATAAAACATGGGTTTTGACCAATCAGAGGGCGCGTAGAATCTTATCTATATCATAATACGTGATAAAATCGATAGATCAACTTGAAACAGTGAATTCAAGCTGTATCAAGACTGCAACAGAACAATTTTCAAACAAACAGCGTATTTCATAACCTTACCAACGGTTTCATTTCATGTTGTTATGAGAGAAATACTTGTAATTTTTTTGGATAAAATATCGGGATAAAATGTGGCCTCGAGACCCAAAATTTGGTTCGTTATACCGGGTTTTTTGTTATAACGGGATCGTTATATCGGGTTTTTTTACTCATGCAAATTACTATAATGTTGCCGGACCCAAAAACCTTTTTTCGTTCTAAGGGGTTCGTTATATCGGAGTTCGTTATATTGTGAAAAAAGTATTACAAGAAGAGCTAGTAAAACCTTCAGTAGAGTGCCATGTTGTATTTTTATCGCGGGCTCTCAACAGTTACCTCTGATGTCACAACGACAAATAGAGAGTTCCCATTTTTCAAATTCAACTCACTAGCTTCGTTAGGGAAGACACTTGTTAAAGGGAAGTTGAACTCCATAAAATGTTTTTTATATCTTGAAGTGCATATATTTCACAATCCCAAAATGTAGATTTTAGAGACATACACTTAATACACATAATAACATAACTTAAGAAACGGGCCATTAGAAAGTTATATGGGAGAGCGGAAGGGGGGGAGAGGGGAAGAAATTTTTGCTCCCATTTTAAACTTTTTTATTTGATTTGCTGTTCCAGAATTTTTCTTGAAGATACGATTATATTGGTTTGGTTTTGATTTGCATTTTGATTTTGTGCATTTTACCATATAAGCAGTAACTTACGTAATTTTCCCCCCTATACCCAACCCCATCCCTTTTTTAATGGTTCGTCCCTAAAGCATCGATAAACGTCATACCAGGGTGAGTCCAGGTACTAAGATCTCCAGCAGCTCCAACAAAACAACACCATCTTGTAAGTCTTTGATCAAATCGGAGATTTGCAGTGGCTGAGGAGCCTAAAAATAAAAAAAAGAAATTAACAATTATAGTTAAAAAATAGGTAACAATTATTCACAGAAGTGGAAGTAAATATCCACCACTTTAATAGTATGGCAATTCTTGTATAGCGCTCATTCTTAAAGCTCTGAGTGCTTTACAAATGAATACAGAGTTTTAACGTTAACAATTGAGGGTCTTAGATCAAAAGACTGCAACAGTAACTCACATATATACTTGAAACAACCGTAAATGCCCTCAGTGCTCAAAAAAGACAGACCACAACACCGGGATCACTACCTGCTCTTTTCAACATGTGCGTGGGTTCTTTTAAGTCCGCCGATAGAGTATTTTAACGTCCTTATTCGAAAGATGTTAGTGCAAAGGCAGCACCTTCTCCACAATTATTTTAAGATCTTGAGTGTTGAACCCGAGTCTCCCGCAAGGAAAACTAACCAGGCGGCGGTTGGCTGCACGATATTGAAGTCAATAAATGCCGGGTTAAGTAAATAGCACACAACCTAAATAAATTGCGGACAATATAAAAAAAAATTTTATTCTTAGCAATATACAAACAATTAAAGTTTTAAAAGGTTGAGCGCAAGCTTACAGTACAAGTCACATGGTAAGTTAGGTGATCATAACAAAAAGTAAAATGGAACGGACATTTTTCACTAATTAAATTGGAAGTTTTTTTTTTTTTTTTTTTTTGCAGCTGATAAATTACCTCCATACAAAGAAATGAACTCCAAAGCAAAATTAAACGCAGCCCACGATGCTGCTGTCAGATGCATCGCGAGGGAGAGTGGGGCTGGTCACCAGGGGCGAACAGTCCCCCTTTTGAACGTAAAGAAATTAAAAGTTAAACCAGAAAAAATCTTATTAGAATAATTTCATTCAAAGTATTTTTATCCTCCAAACTTTTATTACCGTATTTTACCGAGTAAGCGTCCACTATCCTCCCCTACAGCAGTAAATCAAAAGTTTTGGGGTAACTACGTTCCCTAGATTACTTGCACCTTCGGCCCTCGAAAACTCCCTGCCCTTTAGTCCACCCCCTCTCAAAAAATCCTGGTGTCTATGGTTGTGAATGCCGATTTTAAACGGCTTTGCGAGTACTCTTTTCATCTGGACATGCAAATTTTGAGTTTATGGAGAATGAAATACCTGTCTGACCTGTCTGTCCAGTTTTCTTGCCACAAAAGAAACCAGTGTAACTGCCGAAGATTAACCGACAGAGGAACCTGAATCCATAAAGTTGGCGAAAGCGATCGACATCATTTTAAGTGGTGGAAATGTACGATTAAGAGTTTGACTGGTTTTCTTACATTTACTATTATAAACGATGGCCCACTTTACCGATCATGCGCACGCATCAAAAATCTGGCACGAAAGTGAGGAATAGAACAGACTTTTGTATGTCACATTGTGTTAAAAAAGATAAAAAAAAACTTCCCAGTAAATACCATTAAAGTGTTTATGTCAGTTGTGTGTTTGTTTTTTTTTTTGTATGCATAAAATGTCCTTATCCTTCTAATGGTGGAGGCAAAAAAACAACTTTTTTCATGGTGTAATTTGCGTTTAAGTTTTGAAAAATCTCCGGATTCACCTTGACCGACCGATGGGAGGCTAGTAACTACCATATTATTTTCTGGTCCGTGACGTCAAGGGCAGAATTTAGTAATGAAAGACCGGTCCTGTTTTTCTATATCGGAGTTGTGTTCGCAGATGAGGTAAATGTGCACAATTGAATTATTTGATGATAACGCCGATCCCAACCAAGAGACGGTCAATGACTTGATTGTCCCAACTTTATTTGGTCAATCGGAGCCACTCCCAAGCGAGCTGCTTCAGCTTGTCACCTTGACAACGATTCAAGGGCATTCAAGGCATACCAGACTTAACATTAGAGGCACCACAGCAATTTGTTTCCTCAGTGTCTTTAACATATGCGCACGAAAATTCTATTACATCACATGTACAGAGTAAATTTATGGTGACAGGCGAGAGATATACGGAGGTGATAAAACGACATCACCAGTCTCCCAGGATGCGGAAGGTGAGAGAGAAAATGGAGAGCATGGACACCACTTTGTCTCCAGACCTGCTGAGATTGGTCAACCAAGCCAAAGACAAAGGTGCAAGCTCGTGGCTGAGCGCAGTGCCAGTTGTAGATCAGGGACTGGCTCTGAATGAGCAGGAATTCAGATACTCAGTCGCTCCTTCTGCGTTGTAACCTGCCCCTGGTTGACTTATCAAATTAATGTGTTTGTGGCAAAAAATTTATTGTTGGCTTCACTCTATCATGCAAAAGGAAGGGGGGGGGGGAGAGAAGGTTGTAGTGCAGAGACATGATGATTATCATAACCTATTTACATCTTTCATCAATAAGGTTTGTACCAATGTTGAAGTGGAGCCATGCCTTCAACCGTGCGACAACGAGTAATTTCATTTGAGAAGTGCTGTTACAAGATTGTATGTAAAGGCAGGGGGATTCTGGTCACGAGGAGTGACGACATTTTTTGATGTCAGAGTTACGCATGTTAGCTCTAAGTGCAACCAAAATAAGCTTACAAGAGCAGGGGGACGAGAAGAAGCACATGTATCGACAAGTACTAGATGTCAAGATGGGTCATGGCCTTAGCTAGGATTTTTTTAGTGGGGG
>JANCMA020025793.1:0-16903 GCA_024336925.2 Zoanthus solanderi
ACAAGAGACAAACACAAGGCGAACTCAAGGTAGGTGAACTTTATTTTCAATTTTTTTGTTAATGAAATTTTGACTAAGTTTTGTAAGACTTTGTATGGGAAATTTTTAATATGTCTAATTTCCAGCTTGGGCAGCCTGTGGCGCCAGCTGATGATAGAAAGACAACTGTCTGGGAGATGGAATTATATTCGTCGAAGTCAAAATAGAAACTATGAGAAAGGAACTGAAAACCAACAAAATTTACAAGGAAATTAGCAATCGTTTCAAGACATACTTCCCAGATATGCGAAGAGGGTTTTCTAAGCGAAATGTGCCCCTTTTTGTGGAATTCCTAGAGATGGGCCAGTGCATGGCGAATCTCGATACGGGGTTAAGAGGCGTCACGGGCTCTCTGTTAACTAAGTAAGTTTTTTCTTGATCATCTACTTTGAATGATCTAAGAGAAAACTTATTTGAAACGCTCAATGACAAAATGCATATTAACCTATCATCCCTTTCTCAATGGATTCAAACTTTCACTATTTTAAATCCCGACTCTTCAGAATGTATTACCAAGACTTACATTGCTTTGTTTGTATATTCTTCTCAGAGTAAGATCAACTCTTGTTATATGTTTGTATTTTTAAACGATTTTTAAGTCTATTACTTTTGTTAGAGTAAATTTCATCATATTTTTGTAATTTTAAAAATGCTTTGACAATACTAAAAGTTATGTCAATAAAGCTTATTCAGTTATGTTATGTTATGAATGAGCCCATGTGTCGGGTAGAACGATTTCACCCTCGTCTGAGTAAACCCTGACGGGGATCAAGCTTAAAAATCATTGCCAGATTTGCGACATTTAAAGTTGATGATTTGATCTTTAAGATCTTTTCGGCCATTTTGATTTTTACATAGTCCGCCATCTTCAAATGGACTGACTGCTGGTCAATAAACAGATTCGAAATCGCGCCATTCACTAACAGCTATCAATCAATCAAAAATCTTTAAGATGCATGGGGAAATTAAGAAATAACTCGACTCTTTTTGACTTTTCTGAAAAATGCGAAAACTTGAAAAAACTCAAGAGCTTTCTGAATTTGTCTTTTTCGCGATTAGCGCAAACATGAAAAAAACTTAAGAAAATCGACGTGACTGCTTAAATTGGACAAACTTGCACTTTTGAAAAAAAAAAGTGCTACTTTTTTTGAGATTTACTGAACAACTAGAAAATCCGAAAAAACTCGAGTTATTTTGCGTTTTCTTGTGGTTCAAAAAAGTGAAAAGCTGAATTTTGGGCTTTTTGTGTTTTCTAAGTTCAGAATGTTGCAAAAAAGTAGAATTGCCGGAACCTACCACTGATTGTCACCTTCATCATGAGTTTTAAACTTGCCCATCATCCCTCTCGTCCAATACGCGATACAATATGCGTTAATCTACTCCATTTACTTTCTGATAATATAATGTACAGTTTTGTTTATTCCATATCTCGCAATAATGTCAGCTCGGAGTTAAAGAAAGTAAATACAAAACTAAAACAACTGATTTTTTTTAACTCTTACAGTAAATGAATAATTATATTAGTATTACCGAGTTTAAGTAATTTTAAAAACAAAAAACTCACGAATAATATACTTGGTGACTTATATACTTCAGCAAGCAATGTCCTTGCTATGTCTCAACTTTCTGAAAGATTACGAAAATATAGGGAAAAAATCATGTTTTAAAAATGCAAGCAACTCACAGTTGTCAAAGATCTTGACAATATAAACGCGTTTTGTAAATAACTAAACCAGAAGAAACAAAGCAAAAGCCAAAAGGTCTTAAGATACCTTTCAGCAAGCTATTAAGTATTGGAACATTTTTGGAATTCCTTAAAGAAAACTGATATTGTTACCTTTGAATTTCATACTAGCATTCGTCTTATAATTACATGGACGGACAAATTTTGACCTTGTTTTCCACGTTACGTACTTCTATACAAACTGATATCATTGCATAGCACTCTGAGGGGGATTAATAAGACTTCGTAGCCACCAACAAATTCTATTGTTATAAGTTCTCGACATGAATGAACCCAAAATAATACGTGTCTTTGTTTGAAGTGATATTTGCATATTTAGGGTGATGTTGACAAGTGTCTTAAATTTGTGATGTGTTAAAATGATAAAGGTTTGATCACTTAACTGAAACATAAGTGGGAATGGAATTTTAATAATTTCAGCCTTCTTCTCAATAGTACAGGCGAGTTGTTTTCCCAGTGAGAGTCGAAACACACTTGGAGTGAAAGAAAACAAAACAATTTCAGGTTAGCGACTTCTAATATGTCAACAATGAATACCTTACAACAACTGTTTTGTTACAGCTATCGAGTGAAGATTGTAAGAGGCTATCAAACACTCATCTTAATTTATAGCGTCTATCAACGATTGAGACTTCTTCAAATTATATCTCCATTAACTTAAAGCATACCCTATTTAATGAATACGACACTGAAGTTGCTAATCCTTATTAAATTGAAAGCAGCAGGGTAATAATGAAATCACTTTAGCTGTCTTTTATACAACTCATATGAATATTTTAAACATTAGGCACTTGTGTTTTAAAAAAATTACAAAAAATTACAAAATAAATGGTACTTTGCATTTGTCATCATAAATGCTAAATACTAAAACTTTTGTTAAAGTTATTTTTTATGTTCTTGCTCATATAACTTGTACACTTGAACCTAAAGGTACTTGATATTAGTATACTAAGTCACAAAGTTGGATTCATTTTGTATGAATCTCAAAGGGACACACGATTGCTTTTGTCAGTAGCTTTGTGAAAATCTGTGCCCTGAAGGTATGCGTATAAATTTGCTTTGTTGATTCATGATTTTATATCATGTACATTCATATTCATTAAAACCGGCTAAACAACTATATCGGCTTTAAAAATTTGCCATTTTTACAGTTTTAGGTTTTCACATTTTCTTTCCTTCAATAGAGACAAAAAACCGAGTCATATTCTTTATTTGTAACGATAAAAGACAGTTAAATTTATAGTTATATTGGCAGCTGCCCTGCAGTAAATTAAGCGATATTAAAAGATTTGATAATAATGAAGTAATACGTAATTAACATAAATATCGGGCTAGAGGTTTAATTAACGAAAATAAAACGTAGGTTTTGCATCAGGTTTTATTTTCCTTGGCGACTGACTCAGAGAGGTAGCATTTGGAAACGTACCTCCGCTCCTTACACTACAGTGAGCACTTGCGACAATTATCATGAAAATATCAACTCTGTTTTGTATAAATTATGCGTTGTTCTTAATTGCCGACTAACTTCAATAGTTTTATAAATGAAAAATGTTATGAACTGATATTCTGCTTATATGATTACAGCGACTGTTTTAAGACCTAGCTTGAGCGTTGGTCCGGCCGGGAATCGAACCTTCCACACGGTAGACTGGTGCCCTGCAAATTAGGCTGGCGGTTATGATAATTATATACAACCTTGAGTTCTCATATTATAAGCCACGATTCCCGACATAATAACGTAAGAAACTTGGCGATGCCGTTTAATTAACGAGAGAGTTTGATAGTCTTTATACAGATTGCGATGGTATAGTGTTTTTATATCGTCCACCTCCCCATCAGCTTGAAAACTTCCTTCACCAAAGGCAGTTCGTAAAAAGATTGTAACGTTGGCATTTTGATTTGACGATGTAACTTCAAGCGGTAACAACTTTGTTAGACTGCGGGCGCAAGTATGGCGACTCTTTTAATCATGAGCTAGCACATGTTATTATTCATTTCTAAGGACACAAATCAAGGAATCCATATAAAAAAACACATTTCTGAAATCCCAAACAGAGGGTAGTTTGGCATATCAAAAAATAATTTTGGAGTTCAGGCCAACCTTATTTTTATAGATTTAAGAATAACATTCTTATAATTTCTAGTTAAGTAAGTACAAATTGTTTTGAGATTTGTTTTTCAGTAAAGCAAGAATATGACAGATACGGTTTTCTTACTTTAAGAAATACTTTCTTAGAGAAAGTATTCATCAAGTATTCATCAAGTATTTATCAAGTATTCATCAAGTATTCATCAAGTATTCATCAAGTATTCATCAAGTATTTATCAAGTCCATATTTCTTAGAGATGCATTTTTTTGGTGTTCTCCCTGACTCTAGTAAGATTCTTATTCCGGAATTCGTTAAACGGGACAACAATTTTATTTTTTTGCTGTATAATTAAGACGTTTTGTGTTTCTTTAGTCTACATCATACCCAGGAATGATACGATTGGGAAGAAGGAGGGGATGGGGGGAGGGAGAGAGGGATTGTTTGATGGATCAGGATAAAAAGAGAGAGGATAGGCGGGGGGGTAAGGATTGAGAATTTCAACTCAAAACCTTACTACTATCCTTCCGATACCCTCACTCCCTGCGTGTTTCATTGTTTACATTTTACATAGCTTCTTTACCACAGTGCATGGTTTTCAGGCATGGAAATTGTTCCATAGCTGTACAACTGCTGGGAAGAGTGCTTGCTGGCTCATTCAATAGTGGTCAGTCCAGGTTCTATCTATTAGTTGTGGGATTCACTTGGGAATAGATATACTTATCCCATCAAAACAAGCTATAAATATTCCTTTTTAAGAGTCACACGGGTCAAATCTTAGTGTTTGTTATTTCAACAACTAGTGCTTCATCTTGATAATCACAAGGTAGGTCTCGATAGTTTATTTACAAAAAAAATCAGTTTTAGCAAAGCTACAGTACAGAAAGAAACCTGCGTCGAACAAAAGCTTGTTCCGAAATTAAGCGACCCCTATCAAATTTAAAACTTACGAAGGGATCCTTTTTTTAGATATTGTGCTGCAAGTACTAATAGTTGTTGATTTCTATCCCTTAATAAATATACCTGAAAACAAGCTGCGTTGACTTCCCAAAAAACTAGCGATTATAAAGCTTACCCTTCAAAGAGCGAATTTTTTCAAGTTTAAGCCATGAAGAAGAATTCGTATTTAGATGTTTATATATTTTGTTTTCTTTTCACTCCATTTAAACAAGCTACATAGAATAACAGAAGGTTCGTTGCCGCCGCCAGAGACGAACTTTTACCCATCCAAGGACAACTCTTAACAAGTTTAAATTACGAAGGGAATATTTGTGCTCATATTTTTTGCCACAGGTCGTTGATAATTGTTGTTATTCTAATCTAACTCATTTACCTATAAGTATAAAACACGCCGCTTAGAATTAAAAAAAGTATAAAACAATTACGAATTTATTACTCCGTTGAATCATATAAGTGGAAATCAGTTTATCGAAACTGCCTTAAAGTATACCGTCTGGTGACATATTTTGGTCTAAACTACAAAATTAATTAATTTTCACAGCTCGGGACTCTTTTTTAAATATATCATAAGGTATTTACAAACTCATCATGCGAAACTTTTAGTTCAATTCACACGTTATATCTTTTGCCTGTTCGGAAAATTTAACATTCTTAATTTATCCTTTTCAAAGAGTAAAATAATTATGTTATAATAGGGTTTTTCCAAGATATGCTCTGATTTTTTATATCCATTTAGTATCATTTCTTTTTGTACATTGCCTTAGGCATTTTAAGTCACTGATTCAAAACAACTTGTAGTTGTATTAAAGGATGAATTGAAAGCGACATGCCGTGAGACAAACATACTAGTAACTAAGATACTATTTGAATAATATTGCTCTGTTGCATGGTTTGATAGTTTTAAAATATTTGAAATAGTGTTCTTTTAAAGAAGAGTGCGATATAGCTCACTAACATTACAATCAACAACATTTCAATGTCATCATATACTTAAACAGTTTTTAAAATAGCTAACAACTCAGGCTTTTATAAATTTGAAAGATCATAAATTGCAAGGTAATTGTTGAGAGTGTTGAGTGTTACATCTATCTTTTACTTATAAGTAATGTTTGCAATGAAAAGATAAAGAAGAATAAATCTTTCACGCTCTCATTTAAGAAATAAGAGTTAATGACTTGACGATAGCTAAGGGAAAGGCTTAAAAAATCCTGCATAAACATAAAGTTTTATTAATGGCTGACTTGATATATCACAGTTTTCTTGTTTGTATATTATGAAACGTATAGATCGAAATGCTTTGCACAAATCCTGGAGGTTAACAAACTTTATCCACAGACTTGTGTGGCTCCATAGATCTTTTGGTATGTTAGAAAGCACAGGCCTCAATCGTAACGAAGGGGTCACGGATTGCATTGCCGTTGATAATGAACTCTGATGACTTTTTTAGGGTCAGGCTTGGCAGCTTCAGATCGAAATCCATTTATGTTTATCATCGATTCCCTTCATCAAAACAAAAATGAAAGAACTGATTCTTGGTAAATAAACAGTTGAATCAAAACAGCTAATTTCCTACCGCAAAATTCGACTTTCTCGCATTTAGAAAGTTAACATTTTTTCGAGAATATGAAAGTTTCTCAGCCGACCGCATGGTTGCCTTTATCTGTCATCACTTTCAAAATCAGATTTATCAAACTAGCTAATCGAATCATGGCCAAGCCCCTATTAGTGTGTGTGGACTGCAAGCCAAATCCGATAATCTGCAGTATTCTGACCAAAACAGAACCGCTTAGCTTGGTGTATGATCGTTGCCGTTACGAAAATGAAATCTCAAGCATCTTTGTTTATAATTTTTCCTGTATAACCGAACTTCTACCAGAAAATGCGATCATTTTCAAAAAAACAATCTTTGATTGTGTTGTTATCTCTAACCTGAAAATAAAGCTATTGATAAACTGTCTAAAAAACTATTAACATCCGAGTATTGTAATTTATTGTAATAATTTATGTATTTAAAATAGGGAATTGAGATTAATTCTGCTCTTGCGCTGCTGACGTTGAGTTAGCTAGTGAAAAAAAAAGAGTTTTAAGGTTTTTATTTTGTTTTGTTTTTTGTTTAATTTTTGTTACTACCTTTGAAAAAATGTATTAACGGCGTGATTCAAAACAGGGCTTATGATTTTTACAATGAATGAAATCGTTATGGTTTTTATTAATGGTCAAAAATAGCGAACATATTCTGAGATCTTTGAATTTTCCTATATCCTTTTGCCAAACTATATTACTGCTTTTTGACCTCATTTCCTAAGGAAAAGGAAGGAGGGAGGGGGAGGGGGTGACAAAAAAAAATAGAGATCTCGTGACATTTGCTGGTAACTCTCTCTCTCTCTCTCTCTCTTGTTCCTGACACCGGCCTGCAGTCCATTACGCAGATGAGTACAAGAAATTCAACCAACAGCACTCGAAAAGACTTCATTGTGACTGAAATATCTAACATAAAAGTGAACATGTTCATTAATTCTTTTCGAAATGTTGTAAACTGATTTGAAAATAGACTATTGAACCTTGCGCTATAAAATATTTAGCTAAAGAAGCAACTCAGAGTACCCGAATGCAATCGTCTTTTTCTATTCAAATGGAATTAACTCTGCGCTAAAGATAACGATTTTAAACTATTAACATAAAATATTTTTTCAAATCATTTTGACTACCCTAAATAAGCTTTGTCTTAGTTTGCCATCCTTTAACTTTTAGATTGGGAGGTTTTTTTGAAAAAGAAAAAAAAAAGAAAAAAATTGGAGAACAAAGTCCGGCGAAAGAAAACAAAACTTTACGCGACAACAGAGTAATTTCGACATTTTGTTTTTCCGTCTCCAGCAAATCGACAGATCTATAAAAAATAACTAAAATTGAGAAATCCTTGGCACTTGTAAAAGATGGAAAGAGAAATAGATGAACTTCATTTGCCCTAATTATGAACATTTGAATTTAACTCTTTAAGAATTAGCAGACTATCTTATATATTTGTCTTGTTTTACAAGAACATTTCATCTTTTCCGTGATGAAGACTGAGTTTGAAACGTCGGTATTTTAAACATCAATTTACGATTTTAGTGTTTGTTCTAGTATTTTATGTCTCACGTTCCAAGGTTTTGTAAAAAATGACTTATTTGCTTTTTTAAAAGCCCAAACCTTGTCAGAATTTCAGTATATCTAAATTGGTAAATTGATTTCGTTGCACTTACTTGTTTTCAGTTGTACCTTTGCGGCCGCCATAGTTGACAAACTTGACAAAACCTTAAAAATTGAAGCAAACATTTTATAATATCCATCCAAAAACTTCAATTTAATGATCCTTTGTTCTTATAAAACAACTAGAAAAGAAAAAATACAGTAAAATTAAGAAATTTGTTGCATAAAAACAACAGAATTTACTCACTTATTGCAGTTGTAAAATTTGTCACTGCTAAAGGTCCCTATAATCTGTAACTAGCAACCGTTCCACGATGGTATTACTGAAAGTAGCAACCGTACGTTCCGCAATGGTATATTATCTGTAAGTAGCAACCGTTCCACAATGGTATTACTGAAAGTAGCAACCGTACGTTCCGCAATGGTATATTATCTGTACTGAAGTAGCAACCATTCCACAATGGTATTATCTGTAAGTAGCAACCATTCCACAATGGTATTATCTGCAAGTAACAACCGTTCCACAATGATTAGCCATAAAGTAAACGTAGCTTGAGAACTGAAGAAGGTAAAACCATTTTGGAGAACCAACAAAATAAACAGCTTAAGATGGAAAAGAATAAAAAAGCGGACAAATTTCGTAATCTTATTGAGTCAATATCTAAAGGCTAGTAAAGCTATATCGTTTTCCGCGAGACCAGGTGCTTGTCTCTGGTTTCTGTAGTGTTAAACGGATGAGAGTTGATGGCTCCCACTGAACGGGACACTAATCCATTGCAAGCTCCAAACAAAATCTGAATTATTTCCGCTTTGTGGTAAAGATCAAACAAGAAATAAGTGATAGCACTAGATATTCCCAAAAGCTGTTTGAAAACCGATTGTGTTTCAAGGTCTTATTCCGTTATTTTGTTACGTAAGGATCAACTAGGATTACAACTTTCTGAAAACTCCAGACCAAAACTTTTGGAGAACGAGGACTTCGTTTTTCTAGAAGTCATCTATACAATAGAAAAATTCTATATGACGTAATTTGTTGTCAGGAGAGCAAAAACAACTCGAAGCAAAAGGAAATTGTACAGATCACACGTCAAAGGTAGATGTTGCTTATGTAATAGAAAAATTCAATAATCGCTGACAATTATCAGCAGCTAAACATCTTCAGGTATTGTGTTGGACATTTCAAACTTAAGTACACAATGTTTAGTAAACAGGACTGAAAACTCTACCTTAGACCGGGGTAAACTCGCTTATAGCCTGCATCACTTGGTTTAACTCATCAATACTTGAAATTTGCGGCGCCTGGCTTAAACACTGAGCTCAGGTACGTTTGAAATAAAGTAAAATGTTTGTAACAAAGTAAAAATAATTTGTTTTATGAATTGCATAGAGTATCAAAGATTCATAAGCATGAGGAATATGCGTACGCCGAGTCTCACAACCGAAAGAGTACCTCAAACTATACCCAGCTTCAATTCTTTAACACAACCAAACAAAAACTTACAAGATTGCACTAGGTAAAATAAAACTGCTATCGACATTTGGCAGTTTTCATGTACATCAGTTTTCAATATTCATAGGTTTTGGGTTTTTGTACTTATCTATTCAGTGGAGATATGAGGACTTTGTTGAGTCTAGCGAAGTCCAAATATTCATTAGTTAGTTAGATCTGCATTGAATCTATTTGCTTTTCATTTCAAAGTCTGTGTGCATTCAAGTGTACAGCAATACTAATTTAATTTAGACATTAAAATAAATTCTGAATCTGATGCAACAGAATAGAATAATTGAGATTCTAGCTTAAGGCATATACCCTGGGCTAAGGTCCACCAGCTTTAATTCTCCTAAAATCAGTTTGTGTTGCCGTATTTTTTTTAAAATCATTTCCCTTTTCTTAAAAGCATTTCTTAGATTGTAGAATATTGCTCTAAATTAATCGTGGCGACTTTAAGACCGGATTAGGTCTTAGAACAGAAATCAGTGACAGTGAGATAAGAAGACTACAATTTATTTTAGATTTTTATCCTCCTTGTTGCAGCTTGTTTTATATTTTCTCATTAGTTAGTTTCTCCATTGGCAACCTTTTCGCACATTACCGCTTTCAATTTATTCAATGTCTGATCCGATAGTTTAAGTGGTATTTAATGAAGTTTTAGAACGCTGTCCACATTTTAATGTCTAATTACCAGACTAAGGAGCTTTTAAAATTCCTGTCGATAAGTAGCCTATGTACATATCTAGTCTACAAGTGTTAACGCCAACCATTCTAGATCTATAGATTATAGTCACATCGTATCTATTTGCGCCAACATTTTTAAAATAAACGGAAAATTAGACAATTTAGGAATATAGAATACGTTTCGTTAAAAACAAAAAACAAAACAAAAAGACAAGCTTTTAAGAAATATTTGTGGTTCAAGTGACCGACGACAGTACTACTATGTTAAAGAGGGCGTGTTTTAGTTTACTGAATATTGTTGATGTCTTTTCTATCATACTGTGACGTCACGCTACATACAGCAATTTAAATACGTTTCGAATTGATTTTTAAAATTGTTTTCGAAAACACTGTTGCCTCTGTTACGAGTTTATAAATATCGTGAGACGCTATGACATAAGACTAAAAGGACCCTTAAGAAGAAAATGTTGATTTAATTTAGCTTTGTATCAATGACATTTACGTCAGTACTGTTATATCACTTATTAATATTGTCCAGGTATTCTGCAGAATGTTGGAATCCTCTTGATATATTTCCGTATAGTAACCTTTAAATTCTTTTTAAATGTTTATCATAATGCGTCGGCAAGTTGGCACAATGCGTAATTTAGACAAGTTTAAATATTTATGATTATCTTCGCAAGTCCAGTTTTTATCTTAGGCAAAAAAATTCCCCTACATATTGCGTGTTACTAAAATAAACGTTTAAGAAAAATTCGCTTAGCATACCTATACATTCATCATCAATAAACGTTTAAGAAAAATTCGCTTAGCATACCTATACATTCTCATCAGTTCACAATAGGAGTCAAAATGATTCTAACTGAAAGTGCTAGTAAGTTGTGTCATAAGCAGTTTTCCCTTTGACCGATACAGAGTGTGTACCATCTAAACTATTAATTACTAGTTATGAAAACAGTTTCCTTCCAGTTATACGGCGACTGCGCTAGGTCTAAACCTTCCAAATAAAAATTTTGAAAAATATATTGTTTTGAAATAAATTCAGTTTTTGCTTTGTTTGAAAACAACAAAAATATAATTTGATAAAACAAAAAGAGCTCCAAGCAGAAAGATAAAAGAGCAGAACTCAAGAAATTAATTTTTAATCTTGAACGTTAGTTGGGTTCGTTTCGAACTATGTAGTGTTTTCCTTGACCTACACAGAGAGTGTATCACCTAAAATAATTCTGTGGTTATGCCAGTGAAACAATGTCGTTCTACAAAGATGAAAAATAAATTAAGTTCTTGGTTTGTTCGACTAAAAACAGCAAAAATGTATTTAACAAAATTAAAGAATTGCTGATGTACTAAGTGACAAGAAACTTGACAGTGAACCAATAACGGATCATAATTAGGAGCTCAAAACAGGAAATAATCTGTAACCTTAGACAGCTGTTTCGTTACTGCTGGGTGTCGTCAGTACGTCGTAGCAGATAATAAACCGCCATTATGAATGCTAATGGTCTATTCATGCTCAGAAACTGCAATTCCATCCCAACGCACCATGTATTTGTTCACTGACAAGTAAAACTACCAATTTACAAGAACAATCCTGTGAAAAAGCACATAGCTAAACCATGAGAACAGAGAAACGTGAAAATCAGACATGAGAAGGCCTAAAACGGTCTAAAATGGCTGATAGCTCTTCACAAATCCTACGTCTAGTACCACATAGCACTTCGTTTTTAGTGCACAGTCTTTACGGTACAGTCAAAGTATCTTCAAACATAAAAAGAAAAAAGCAGAAATTAGTATTTAATCTTGAAAGTGGTGAATTCTCATCGTTTCATTTCTGTTGGGTTTAGAAGAAATCGTTGCTTGAAGAGCTCGTTTCATATCAAGTAGGATCTCCCTGAGCGACACAGAGCTAGTGTGTATCATTTTAAAACAACTTCGACGTTATGAAAACAGTTTCTTTCTACGAAGACTGTACGTAGTTCTGCGCACCAGTAAACACACACACATTTCGGTTCAAGAAGACTTTACTGATTCAACAACAATTACGAGTCGGCCCAACACGCTTGAACGTCCTTGATCGTATTACCGCTGGTAAATATAAACAATAACAAAGTAACGCTGGCACATACTGGAGTGACTTCTCTTTCTTCTTTTTGGATAGCAGAACAAAGGGGGAAGTAAAGTCTAAACTGTGTAAATGTTACGTGATAAAATAACTTGGTTATCAGACTACTACTAAAGGATGGACCAGTTCACAGTATCGTATTGTAGTCATCAGAGCATGAGGAATCACGCTGCTCTCTACCAGGTCTTCGATATGGTGAAAGTTTGCTAGTGTGGTCTGAATAAGAACTTCAAGCAGGATGATCTGGAAAAACTTGGTCCTGGAGATGATATGGCTTATGGAATTGTATATGGAGGAGGTTGCTTAAACAGTCTACATGCACGGAAGCCCATCTTCGGATGAACCATTGGTATCTGGTGGAACCTATTAGAGATTGCCTGGGCCAAATCGGATGGTACTTTGAATCAGTCAAACTTACGGCAGGGACTAAGCGCAACGGGGCACCGACAAACAGAAATAACAAAACAACAAGTTAAGCGCACGCGTGAACAGTACTTATTGCCCTCGGAATACAGATAGACCATATCGCCTACCTTAACATAATTTGTGTTTAAACTGGTCACGTTGGAACCACATTTCTCTTGTGACGAAATAGATTTTATTTTTATATTTCTCTTGCTAACATTCCTTGAGAACAAATATGAGAGTTTATATGGTGGCTGGTCTGATTGCTAGATTAAGCTAGGACACCTGATACCTGGGTCGTGCTCAAGTTTCTGCACCACCTGGTTAGCAACAGGATTCTTGGTTTTTGGCGTCACCCAGTTTGAGTGTTATGTGGGGACGGAGCAGAAGGCGTCATTGACAAGCGCTTTAAATCCAGTTGTATGGTCTGTGCCGCACATCGGGACGTCGAGGGAGCAGAGAGGGGTGTATAGGCAAATGGGGTCTGGTGTTGGTAGTTGTCGATGAAAATGATGGTGGTGAATGCTGTGACGCACTATTCTCTCACCATAAATAGCAGCTTGAGAATATCGGCTCGCGGCAGCCGGTGGAGGATATAACGATATCTGTTAACTATCAAGAATACTATATTGTAACTAGATCGTATGATATTTGGTCCCCACTCTTGGAGGTAAGCACACGAGTTTTGCTACTACATACAGATCCTAACTTAGACAGATCTTGGGCGTATATTACTTCTTTTGTCATTACTATCTGTACCTCCGTTGAGACTACAGTAGAGAATGTAAGCAAAAAGGACGGGAAAGCCAACAACGATGGCTCAGAAAAATCACATTTCTGATTAGCACTCTTCTTCTATGTGCGGGTTATTAGAGTTTTGTTTTCTACGCCTTGAATTTTGTTAGCAGAAAAGGATGGAATGTTTCTTCATAAAGCTAAACGAACATTGAGAACATTTTCGTTATTACGTTCTTACAGTCCCGAGAACTCCAAAGAAGGTCTTTCCGCATTATAATATCAGCGATAATTCCGTGCAGGTGCTCAGCAACGTGTAGTTATTGTATTTACTATTGTTCTTTCCGGTAACGTCGCGGTCGCCGTCCTCATTGCTTAAATTCCCTAGTACCTTACAGAGGACAGGATGTTTGGTCTGCACGGATACAGGGATTTTGACAATGAACTGTGAAGCAGTGGCTGCTGTTGGTTTTCTATGGCGAACAAGTGACGTTTTGTAATCATTTTCAGTTGGTGACTGGACAGATGGCTCTTTTTATGTGAAGTGCTGTTTACATCTTGTCCGAGGACTTACCGTAACAAAGATACACTCATGCGAAGGACTTAGAGGCTTGCGGACCAAAATTCCATCCTTTGCAATAGTAGTAAGTAGCGCTTGACATCATTAACAGTAGTAAATTTTGTGGTGGGCGTGTTTCCTGTACTAAATGAGCATGGTTGCCGCGAAGGGCAGAACCCTAAGCCAAGAGGTACGATTGGTGAATGGTAGATTGGTAGTTCCGTTGAGGGTATCAGATATTGAGGAACGGCAGATGAAAAAATGTTCTAATTTTTTCATAACGGAACATACCTGGCATCCAAGTTCCTCGCAATCGGGTGCATTGCGGCTGGAAAAGTCAAAGGGCAAGATAGCTAACCCAGATACATCACGGACAGTGCTTGGTAATGGCAAGAAAGTCGAAACCCAGAAAACTTGAAGTAACATAGCTCCCAAGGGCCTGGGCACAGGAAAAAGTGTTGATGATAATACGGGCACTGAGCACTGATTCGATAAGGTAAAGGCTGAACAGCTTGACATCAGCGGCAATGGACAGGGCTTTAACTGTTGAGATCCGCGAAACTTAGCACTTAAAAAATACCGGCCACGTGGAGTTTGTCAGCACGTCTGATGTACAGTGTTGTTCCGATGCCTGGTTTTCTAAAGGTGCCGTATATCATTATCCTCAACTGGTCGTCGAGCCCTGGTAGGTTGATAGTGCGTACGGATAAGAGTGATACTTATGCGCTTTGGCACGAGGATCGCAGCTGGTCGAACCACATTAGGAATACTTGGAAATCGCGTCCAGCTATAGAATCGTCGAGTGGCGAAATGAACCAGTTAGCACATGCATGAGATAAAGCCTTGAAAGCGCCGATGAATGATACGGCATCATCTGCCTGACTGTTGTTGGCGTGGGGCAGGAAGCCAGTGTATCAGATAGGCGGAGGCTGTAAGCGTACCATGGGACCAGATTCAGCCCAGTATAGTTGTCGAAGCCGGGTTGATGACAGTATTCAATGCTGACAATTGAAGGTCACAGAGGTGAAGAGTATGTGGGACCTTTTTCCAGTTTCGGAGAATTTCTTGTTCAGTATTGGCTCTGCAGTAGAGATCGTTTGCGATTTCGACAGCTATACCTAACTGAAGAGAGTGGCCAAGGGCACGCGAGATATGAGTTCCTCTAGCGCAGCCTGGATGCATGCCACCTGAACACCCTTGAAGGGTGTTGCAACGCCATCGAGTCCAAGGCCAAAGGGATTTGGAAGATTGTAACTCCACTGAGAAAACAAGAAGGCGGTCTGAGCCGGCTCAACACGTTTGATCGTTGCGAATTACCGCTGTTCACTATAAAAATATGAAAATTACGTTTAAGTTGTTTGAAAACAACGAAGAATGTAATTTATGGTTACAAAAAAGCTCTAACTAAGGGTAGAAAATAATTAAGCAGAAATTAAGCTGTAATGCTCGACTTAAATTTTTAATAGTTTTAGTGAAATGTTTTTCTTTATCTTATTACATTAACTATCTTTAAATTATCTTTGAAGTTCCTTGTTCTCCCCCTCTCTCCATATTTTCGGCCCACATGTATTTCAATTCATGTTTTTAAATGAACTCTTAATTTTCTCACTAACATTTTCAGTTGCTCTGACAAAGGGTTGACGTCAGCATATCGCTTTGCTTGCGGCAGTGATCAAGCAAATTCAATATAAAGCTATAGAAATAACACTCGGACGACCATCTAAGTTATTTATATATTTAAGGGTTAGTTACTTGATTTGAGTAGTTTGGTTACAAATACACCCACGCGCTGATGATATAATGAACGAGAAATTTGAATAATGCGCGATGCGAAGCGAACCGAGATCAACTTAAGAAAATAAATCATCATTGATTTCATAAAATGTTTGTTCGTTTCTAACAGTGCTCAAGCAAGAACATGAAGAATTTCTTATAATCAAGTTGTTTTGATCTACAACAAAGATGCAGAATCGAAGTTTCAGTTACGACAAAGAAATTTACAGACAAAGTATGTCCCAAGACAACAATCAACATCCTTACATTCCAAAGCCTAGTTCACCTTTCTTATTCGAGGCTTACACGTCCAAGCCCAAATTTGATTATTCTAATGATAAACCGTTGGGTCCAACTAAATTTAATCTTCCACATTATAAAGGGAAAGCAAAACGGAAGTATGCCGATCGTCCAATTGGCTGTTTGCTGGCAGCTCTTGTTTTCTTTGTTGTTCTGTCGCTGATTATGACTGCCCTGTTTGTATGGAGACTTATATGCTGTCAGCCGATACCTGTTCCGAAAGCTGAAAAGGTCAGTCACATAGTTTTTCTAGTTGCTATAACTATTTTTGACTCACGGACACTGCTAAGAAGTAGCAGTGATCGATGAGTTAAAGCTGGGACTTTCTCATTTGCTTAAAGTTTGGTAAACAATAGAATCCTCCAGCCTGCTTTGCGCGGTTGGTTTGTATGTAACGTTTTTCGATCCGTATTGTTTACTAGTTTACGGAAACTGGTTCTCCTTTAGTTTTACCTTTTTTAAAAGTAATCTTGAGTTCGCATCTTTGATTTGCTTAGGAATTTTTTTTTTTTTTTTTTTTTTTTTTTGCATATTCATTCGAAAATTTAAGCCGAACTAAGAAAAGCTAAGGAAAATTTAGCAAAACATTCTCACTCTTCAACAGGAATCTTGAAGACTTGTGTGTGTGGAGAATGTTAGTTTTGGTCTGAATTGTAGTTCTACTTCTGTGCAGTATCCGTGAGTTGTCTCATTGAGACTTTTGATTGGTTGGTTGGAAAGTTTTGAACATTTTCAGGATTTTGGGATAAAAGCAAATTAATGAGGAATGAATGAGAAAAATTAATGAAAAACTAGCGAAATTAATATTAATTAT
>JANCMA020025891.1:0-16894 GCA_024336925.2 Zoanthus solanderi
GATAAATTTGAGTCGGCCCTGTATGATGAATTTAAAGTGACGCTAAAGTGAAATGAAAAGAAGTTGATAAAAGAATATTTAAATTGGCGTCCCAAGTTTGTTGTCATAGAGTAAAAGAAAAATGAATCATCACGAAAAAAATTTACACTTTTAAAACTTGCCTGCCATTTCAAATTCTTGAGGAGACTTGCACGGTTGATACAGTAGTTGGAAGCAGTATGTATACGTATGCAAGATCAGTGACGGAAAATGGACTTGACATTTAATTTTTTGTTTACCGGAGGTGACCTTGTTGTATTCTTTAGTTATCTTTTTGAATGAACTTCAGTTTTGAACATACAGTTTTAGTTTCCGTATGTTAGGCGTGGATTTACTATATCAATTGCAAAGAAATGTTTAGTCATTTTAAGCCGCGAGGGCGCGTCTTCGCGAAGGGGGGAGTCATGTCACGAAGCAAGTCAATTCTTGTTTAGGTCTTTTGTTTTGATCACGCGGTGACCCTTTGTGTAGTGTTTATTGTTTGCAATTGATATGGTAAAATGCGCCCATCAGTTTCCTCTCTTTTTGCTACCGTCGTTGTACGAGTAAGTTGGTCCTCTGTGCTGGCCGAAGCAATAAAGTAAATAAAAGAAGTTGAAAGTGAAGAGCTAGTTCCCCGTTACAATAGGAAAGTAGTTGTACACGTTGACGTCCATGGATTTAGAAACCTATGAAAAGTTTATAGAGTGCTGAGAAGAAAAAAAATAAAAGCTTCTAAACAAGGACGTTTTGATCATTATCATCAATCCAATTTTCATCCGGGTTTATCCCGTAAACGGGGGTGGCCCCATTTACCCCACTCAAACAGCAATCTCTCCAACTCCCACTCTCCATCTCGCTCGATTCATGGCATTTTTGCGCTAATTTAGCACCATTATCACTTCAGAAAATAATCTTTGGAGAAATAAGAATATGGACACTAATAGAATAATAGAATAATAATGTTAATGCACGGCTAAAGGCTTATGAAGCTAAAATAAAATTCGATGTCAATTTTAAAGTTTCACAAACCAAGCGTTTTCCAATTTTGCATTGATATGTATATGCTGTATATTGGTAGCAGTTAGGAAGTAAAACATTTTCTCCGTGCTTTTGTAACCTGGTGAAAACCGAGGTGGATGTTTGGTAGAATTCAAGGGCAGATCAGTGAAAACTCAAGACGCAGCCAAGGGTTTTACATGCTTGAGAATTTTCATAAACTTAGCCAAAGTTCTTGCCAGGCTATGGAGGCACAGAGAACATGTTGATACCAACTCCAACAATCTTACAATGTTTTAGATCCAAGTGAATCCTGAAGATTTACTCCCCAAGCTTCCTAAACCAAGAGATCTACAACCTTTCCCCTCTGTAGAGGCAATAGTAAGTAGCTGGCCATTGTTATATTAGCTACGTTATATTTTAGCAAAATGGACTGCAAATCTTCTTCCAAAGAATCATTCTTACAGGATGTTAATTACTTCATTTATCAGCTAGTTTCTGATGAACTTGGAGTACCGTGACTGGAGACCTTTCTTTTTTCATGAGATCAAAAATAGCTTGTAGTTCTCGTTTATTTTCTTTGGCTTTTACGAGTGAGAAAACAAAAATACGAGGACATAATATTTTAGCTAGGATGTATATGACATATAATGAAAAAGTTAAAGACAAAAATAATCAGCTGTCCCTGGTGATTTATCATGGCTTATGCCAGTGTGGCGAAGGGAACATTGGAGAAACTAAGAGGAGTTTGAGGTGAGAAATGCTGAACACAGTAATATCTAGCAGAATAAAGAACCAACGTGCCACCTCCAAAAGAGCCCAAATGATACATTTGATTGGAATATTCATTTAAAGTGGAATATAAATTCAATGTGAAGCCTCGTCCAGATACTTTTTATCCAAAGGCAAAGCCTCTTCCTAAATAAACAATTAAAATGTTTCGTTGTCAAACTTTTCCCTAGTGGAATAACTTAAGTATATATATAAATGCTGGCATTACCATATTTTGCATTTTGCTGATTCATTTGAAGCCCGTGGAATAGTATAAAGTCAATCTTTCTCAATTATTCTAAAAAAATAATTGTTACTGGATCGTGACTGTTGTTGCTGGACCTTTACTGGACAATTAAGTTATATTAACTCAATTTGGCAACTCAACAACTTTTCTTCTGTTGTGCAATTAGAGCAAGACTAAAATGCATCAATAATAATTACCGCACTTATTAAATAGAAAACAGTATGTTGAACATAAAACGGTTAAATCCAAATATTAAACAATAAAATATGGAGTGCCTCAGGGATCAATTCTAGGCCCAGTACTTTTCCTGCTATATATTAATGATATTTGTAATTTTACAAACCAATTTTCTTTCATCCTTTTTGGAAGATGCTAATAATATTTTCTACAAAATAAAGTTATTAAAAGACCCAACTCAAACTGGAAATTATGAACTTTCAAAATTATCTCGCTTGTTTAAACCGACAAACTATCACTTAATTATCATTAAAAAAAAAACAACTTCATGCTATTTTCCAGCAAAAAGAAAATCCAGTCAGATGCAGTTAAAATATACATTAACAATGAGGACACAAAGAACGTTAATGGTTCTAAATTGTTTTTAAATGGTTTTTAAAGAAAAAAGTCAATCAAACAACCTTAATTAGCCGCGATGTTTCTCACGCATGACAATTAAAATCTCACATTTTGACAGCATTTCTATTTCGGCACATGCAAACGATGTTAGTGATAATACTAAATCAAATCAATTTTAGTTAGATTATGATATAAAGTCTTTCCTTTCATTCAAATTATTTATTTGTACCAGTTGGTATTAATGCGTTTGTTCGGACGCAAGTAATTTTAGGCCAGACATTTTTTTTTAATTGTTTTAAGGATTTTTTCGTTGGAGAAAGCATGTCGGGAAACGGAATAAAAATAAAATTAGACTCAGGAGATCAAGGAATTTGAGAAATAACTTAATTTATTGCAATTCTATTACAAAGGGCAACACAGAACTTGATTTTAAGGAAAATTTCTTGTTGTACATGAGGGAACCAGTAATTACAAATATTTTAGTCATCCCTGAAAAGTTGAGGTCAATAGACATCCTAAGGGGCAGACCATTAGATTTTTGAGGGGCAGAATGGAGGATTTAGTCACTGCAAGAAACTTTTTTATTTCTCTAAGATTGTTTAGGATATTTATTTCGTAAAACTAAAGAGGATCAATTGGGCTTGCCGTTTATGCTGGCTTTATTTGTTGAGAAATAAAGACAAAGATTTTGCTGCTAACAGCTAATGAAATAAAGCTTTAATTAATTTCCTAAAGATTCATTTTCAATTTAAATTTTTAAAAATTAAAAAAAAATGTTAACAGCAATAGATCTTGTTGGGGGTCCGTCGGCAGAAATAAAAAGTGATGAAAACCGATTTTATTCAGTTAAAAAACATTGTTTTAAGCGATTGCGTGGCTAAAAAACTAAGACATTTTTCACAATTTAAAAAGACGTTGCCATCTCGTTGATAAAAGATTTTGGCCGAGCGCTTGCCCGTCGGGCAAGTGACCGCGAAAAGTTACTTGCCCGAGCTCAAAATCTACTTGTCCCGGAGGACCGGACAGGCGTTTTCTCGAGCCCAGGCTGTGGTAGAAATTACTTGATATCGTTTTGGTTTTGCCGAGAGCGAGTTTTGGGTTGGAACCTGGAAATTTTTTAGTAATTTTTTTACCCGGGAGAACTTCAGTCAGTGACCACCATGCTTTTATTTTACAGCTATACAAAGGCCATCAGGGTATTGTTCGATGTATAGCAGTTGATCCGACGGGCCAGTGGTTAGCATCAGGTATGGTTTGTAAGTCTGAAAATCCATAAGATAAGTGCAGTCTTTCAAAGGTACCTCGCCACGGCTTAGTTTTTGTTCAGCACATATTTTGTACATCAGAACTTTAGTCATCAAGTCATCGCTGCGCAGTGAGGCCACACATTTTTTATTATTAAATAATTTGGATTGTACATGCATTTTGATTGGTCAAAAGTGTGTTTTTCATAGCGCTATGAAACACTTGGTTGTCTCCAAGATACTCAATTTTGTTTGGTGATTTATGTCTTTGTTCTTGAAAACCCCTTTTGCAAGTCTACCAAACGCGATGTGAGTTGCTCTTATTCAGTTCTCCACGTGTTTTTCCGGTGTGCCCTTGCTTGAGAGAACGCTTCCTAAGTATGAATAATGGTCGATTTCTCCAATGGCGTCTCTGAAACAGTGATATTGAAGTCTGGAGTCTTTAATCTGGCGAGGTTGAAACATCGTCCATCGTATTGGTACCTGATGTTAACGCCTGCGTTATCTGTGGGCGTTTCATGAAGCATTCTAGTTTCAGACCTTCAGCGATGGGAAACTCTTTTGACAGTTGATTGTGGCGGAAGATGGCTCCAGTCGTACTATCATGTAGTCTCTTTACCAAGGAGAAGAAAAGATTCGGACATCTGAATTGAGTGAAAACCTTCAGAAAATAATAATTTTACAAAAGAAATCAAACATACTCTCTGTGCCCTTTTAGTGAAAGCCTCGGCAAAGTTTGAGAGAATTCTCGATGTGGTGAAAACCTCAATTGCATTTAGGATTTTCACTGATTAAACGTTCGCCTTGGTTTTCATCAGGCTAGGAAGGCTCAGTGAAAATGATTTACTTCTTAATTAATTGTCTTACGGATTTTTTCGTTGAAAAAAGCATGTTGAGAAATGAAATAAAAATAAAAATACAATTAATTATTTTGATACTGGAGACCAAGGAATTTGATACGCAATTGGCTTTACGACAATTCTTTTTAGAAGTGAAGTCATTGCATTATACATTGTATAAGATCATATTTTCCGATGGGCGTTACTGCAGCTCTGATGACAGAAATAAAAGACATTGAAACAAATTCATAATCTGTGCCACTACTCATTACCCAATTTTAATTGTATGTAGAGTCAAAGATGCAAAGCTCGGAGTACGAAATCGTACCTTCCATTCGGCTTGCTTTTAAAAATGTTGAAAGAAGAAACTTTTTATTCATAAAAAATATAATTATAATAGGTCAAACAAGGAATCATGTGGTTAGGGAAATGTATAAGCTTTCCAATTATATAACTGGTACCAAATGTCATTGTTCACGAATATATACTTCCATGCAAAGATTCAACCAAGTCTGTGAGATGGCCCTTACCTGCTCTGCGTGGTTTTCTCACGGAGCCATACTTAATTCCAGTTAATTTTAACTGTAAAAAAAAAATTCCCCAAAGCAAAAGTCCACTTGTTTGTGGACGTTTAGCATCGTGCACCCGCATTTGTCATACAAAGAAGCACTTTAAGTCCTGAATCTTACTACAATCTGGGAAAGATGCAAACACCTATGTATGAGAATGTAACCCATCCTGATAATTAACTACACAACCATTTGCCAAGAACTGCGACTAAAAACTACTTTCTTAGAAACCCAAGAAGATTTCCACTCTTAGAACTAATTAATGATGACAATAAAGCTTCATATCAAGCTCAATAAAGAAATGGAACTGAACAGAACTGCAACTATAAGATTGATTAACATTTTATTGATGTACATATGTAAATATTTGGCCATTTTACATTGAGTTAAAATTGTAACATTGAGTTTTTCAATTCCCGTTGGAATTGCAATTCACTCACTCAATAACTGTCTGTTTTTGTCATTTTTCCTAATGAGGGTATCTCCACAAATTTCAATCTGCCACATCAAGGGTGTCGAGTCCGGCCAATGTCAAATCCTCCTTCAGAAGCTCTTGCCAGCTCTTAAGCAGCCTGCCTCGCCTTCTGCTCCCGGGGACTTGGAGGGAAGAGATCTTGTTTGTCCATGTCACGCTCCGCTGGACGTGGCCGAACCATCTGAGGCGATTATACCTTAGGACTAAAACAAGGTCTTTTATGTTCAGCCTCTGGCGCAGTTCATGTGTCCTGATGTTGTCAGACGGTTTGATGGCACACACCCAGCGAAGCATTGCCTTGTCATTCCTCAGCAGAAGCGCCACATCGTGACTCTTCAAGGGCCAGCATTCGAAGCATTATAATGAAATAACTACAACCATAGTTTATGTTCCAGGCTGTGGCGATAAATGTCTGAAGTTTTCCTGCCAGTAACACAAGCAGTCCATGTTTGCCCAAAAGTGTTCTTTACCTCCTTAACTCCAGTCACTTTTAACTGTAAAATAATTCCCCAAAGCAACAATCCACTTGATTTTTATTAAAATCTTTAACTGCAACAATGATTAATGTTCCAGGTAGTGAATGTCTAAAGCTGTGGGAGGTGTGCACAGGGCGATGTCTAAAAACCATTCTTCTTGACATTCCTGTGCAGAGCATCGCGTGGAACCCCAACCCATCTGTTTGTCTTCTCGCGGCTGCACTGTAGGTTTTTATAATGTTTTGTACAAATGTTGAGACATATTAAATGTAATTTATAACTGAACTTAATAATGTGCATATGGGGCATGTTTAAGAATCATTTTAGTTTATAGAGCAAGTCACGTGCCTTTCTTGAAAATGAACGTGTTGTGTAGACCCTGTCTACTGTAGTCTCGTCTTTAGAACGTTTTAGAGCATTAGGTATATCATAACATTACAAAGCAGAACGACTGTTTCTGAAGATTACCAAAGAAGTATAATGAATATTCTACGCTTGGTCTCAAAACAGTTTATGGTGAATGAATATCCTCTCTGAAATTTAACAAAAAATGTAATAAATACTCCATACGCTGGCTTCTAAACACACTTTATGTTGAAAGAATCTTCCATCTAAAGATTAAGAAATAATGAAAATGGATATTCCATATAATGGCTTTCCAAAACATTTCATGTTGAACGTATCTTAACTTTGAAGATTAACATAAAATAAAATCGATACTATGTAGGGTAGCTTTCCAAAACATGTTTTGATGAATGATTTTTTTCTTTGAAGATTAACGAAAACTAAAACGGATACTCAGTGCGAAGGCATTCAAAATACTTTATGGTCAAAGAATTTTCTTATACTGATTGCTTTCACAAAAACAACATATTGAAGTATAAAACTTTCAACTTTTTGTCAAGTAAAACTTTGGAATAATAGTATTCAGGAGCAGTCATAGAGCTTGTTTTTACATAAAAATTACTTTTCTTGTGACAAAATGAGTTGCGACAAGTTCGAATTTGCTCAGACAATATTTAATGTGGGTCTAGTGTGAAGAATGTATACGGGTTGATAAGTCGTTTTGGCATCAGAAAATAAGTCGTTACTCTAGAAAGCAAGAACGCTTTAAGTTAGAAATAACGTATGATAGTCTCTCCTCAGTAATAGAGGCTTTGCATGGTCACGTGAGTGGTGACTCAGGAACACGATATATAACATTTTGATCCTACTTCTGCTATTGACCAGTATATCTTTGAATACAATGATACCGCTACCTGGTTTTAACCAACTGCATGCTGAAAATGTTTGTTCGGATGTGATGAGATATGCAACAAACTTAAAATCTCATATGCATAATTTAGTTTGCTGTCACAATTTTCTGGAAACTTAAAATCTGATGCTCTCAATCAACAAAGTTGTTCGACCTAATGTGCTTTTTGAGAGTTTATTTTTCAAAGGTTAAAAAATTTAACGTTGTGCAAGAGATTTCAAGATGAAACATGAAGTGGCCATGACGGTGGGCAGGAAGCTGCCCACTGTCATGACTGCCTTTAAAAGCTAACTAGATTTTAGTGAGTGTGCAAAACCAACAAGTCGTTGCTAAATTTGCTATTCGTTTACAAATTATGAACTACAATCCAAAATATGTAAATTAGTAGGTGTGTTGTTTGCATAACCATCAAATTTAAGCAAAGTTATTTTCAGCTAAAATTGAGGTATTGACAACAGTCCTTTCAAAGAAATATTGTAACAGTGTCAAAATGTCAAATATTTTAAGGAATGTTCCTGAGTCACGTGATCATGCGAAGCCTCAATATCTTCATGTTCAACGTTTAGCGTCAACCTTCAAGCTAATTAGAATACACGTGATGTAATCCCAGGCTACTATTGCGCAATAATTTTCATTTTTTAATGGAGAACGCAGGACAACAAACAGACCTATTTTACTACTGTTTTCCCCATGGAACCCAGTAGGAACTGTAGAGAATTAAATGATTCTTTAGCTAGAAAAGTGAGTTCAATGTAAATACAATTCGTTGATGACATGAATTGTTATTATAAATTTTGTTTATTTTACCAGTGAACACCAAACGTTGATAATTAACACTAACCTTGGAGACAGACAAATTTGTTCAGCAACGGATGAGATGATCAACTCCTTTACTCCTGTTGAAGGTTGGGTTATTGTTCAATTACTAAAGACTGAATCTTTTAGAAAGCAGAAATATATCTATAGCCAAGCGAAAAATTTCTTTAATAAAGGATTAGCACTAGAAAAGTCCAGTTTATTAACACTTCCTGCCTTTTGTCAACTTTTAGTTGATTTGATTAGCATCTAAACGACTTGACTTCAGTTGTTTTTAGTAACTATTCACTGAAAGTTTGACGTCTTTCAACACTTGTATTTAATAAGCCTCTATTTCTTTGTTAATGTAGTATAGTATTGTGTATATTACATTCTTGTGAATATAATAGATGTTAATACACGACTGGTCAATCAAATCCAACCGGCCAGCACACAGCATTTTTACCGACTGGCGGGAAGATTTCATGCTAAAACAATAGTTTGTTTGTACGTATGCGCTTCTTGTTTCTCTTTTATTTTGAGCTATTAACAGTTGACTTTTTCCTGGATTATTCATTTTGTTTTTATTTTTGTTTTCTTTATTTACAGTGAAAGAAAGTACCACTCAATGGAATACTGCTGATAAAGAAAAACAAAGGAATGGAATCCGATTAGTTATCAAGCATAACAAAGTAATTCAACTTTTATGAGCCCGTTTTCGTCTAGATTTGAAGTGTATATACATAATGCAGCATTTAGTTTCGGATTTTAACTTATTTACTGCGTTTCTTGCAGGCCATTAGCCAGATTACGTGGCACAACAAAGGAGATTACTTCGCTACAGTGCTACCCCAAGGTACTGATTGATAATAAGAATGGAACTGAGTGGAGTGCAATTTGGATTCAAAGTGACCAGCTAAATATCTCCATTTTGAAATCATATTTTGATTCAAAAAATGATCTGCCAAACAGTTATTTACAGCAGATTTAATGCAAACTCAGTGTCAATAATCTTTGTGCACTTTAGAGTGGCACCAAAACTGACTTGACTACCAGTTATGGCTTCATAGTTCAGTTGGGTAGAACGCTGCACCGATATCACATGGGTTGAGGGTTTGAATCCTGGTAGAGCTCAACTGTTTTTTTTTTTTTTTTTATGAAACCAGTTGTTATGAAGTGATTTGCCTTTAATTTTTGCTTGAAATTTCTTTTTTGTGGCAAAACTAGCCAATTTTCGATCCAGTTTCGTTTACACGGATTATTGTGAATGAGTATGTATACTATGCTAATAAACAGTGATGGTGTTAAAATGTCAAAACACACATGTGGTTGACGAAAATAACTTGTTTGTGGAAATTCACACTAATTGTTTTAAAGCTGATGCTTTTGCATGGTACTTTTATGAAGAAGGAGCATTTTAAAAATTGAGGGTGTTTTGCTCAAAACATCTTATATATTTTAGATTTGAATGAAGAGTTTTTAGTGAAATTTCAGTTGTGTTTCTCGGATGTTTGGTAGTTCTAAATTTAAGACAATGGAGTATAATGAATATTGTGTAATTTTGTCTTCAGTTTATCATAATTTTGACTTCAATTTGTTTTTTAGGTGGTCACAAGTCTGTCTTTATTCATCAGTTATCAAAGCGTCGCAGTCAGGTTGGTTGCATGTTTCCTTAGATCTTCATTAGATTCTAAGAAATTTTCCATAATTTTAACTCAAAATAAGCATTATAATCCTGACTTCTGCGATACAAGTGCAACGCTCTAACCAACTGAGCTATGAAACCACAACTGGAGGAGCAGGCCATTTTAAGTTGATATCTTTCACAATGGCTTAAATATACCTGAATTGACATAAACTATATGCGCTGCTGAAAATAAACAGCAAAACAGTTACTGTTCGTTAGCAGGATACCTAAACTCTGTGCAATTCCACAATTACTTTCGGCGCTATTAAGCAATCATTCACAACATCATAGTTTATCAATTGTTGTTTTTCTACCTCTCTGTTCTAGTGCCCGTTTAAGAAAGCCAAGGGTTTGGTGCAAAAAGTGTTGTTTCACTCTTCGAGGCCATTTTTATTTGTCGCGGTAAGAATTCAAGTTTGTATAGTTAATGCTTAGTGCTAAATGATGGTTTGAAATAGCAATATTAGTTATAAGAATTACAATAATAGTGGCAATAATACTATTTATAATAGCTAAATTTATAATTTTTATTATTTTAATGTTAATTTGTTGCTTTTCCAAAGATCAAAATACATGTCTTTACAATTTATATTTCTATAGAATTTGATTTAAAAGATTACAATAATTTTGTAATGTCATATTACATCTATTCTATACTAGTTTGATCTTTTTATACCCAATTTCGTATATATTCAAGGAATGCGTTGTTGATTTGACAGCAGTGAAATGCTATTGAGAGAAGCATAGCAGTAAAAACCTTTCTACTGCGATTTCAACTTTTTCCCTTTTATACCACCCAATAGACGTACGGCACTAGTGCAGAAGTTTTATTAATACAGACCAGCTATCGGCAAAGCTACGTAAAACAAGCTAGATCGGGGGCCTTCCAAGCCAAAGCGGCTAAATCCTATACGAGCCAAGTGGCCCATGCAGCCGGCGCTTATCTCCGGTTTCTGTAGTGTTAAGTGGATGAAAGTCTTTTACTCATCCTGGACGGTACACTAATCCATCGCAGGTTAGCTCCCAGCAGACGCTGGTACTCATTTACCTACCCCGCCAAGATGGAAAGCTGAGTTAGCTTATGTGGAAAAGAAGGTTGCACAAACATTCAAATCTTGGCAGATCCATCCAGGATCGAACTGGGGACCTTGTGGTTAGAAAGCAGAGATCTTACAACTGCGGCAACCATACCTGTCCAAGCCAATGGATGTGTAAGTTTGTATCTCAACCCTGGAGAGCTTTACAATCGACCACTTTCCAATTTATCATTGAGGTGCAGAATCCTCGTAGCAACTGAACAACGAACAATGTTGATGGCAATCACGATGGCATTGGTTACCTTCTAACTTTAACATTTAACAATGGAGGCAGTCTAAGTGTGTAATTTACTTAGGTTGAAATTCTAGATCACCACTCAAATGTTTGAATGTTTTTTTCTGTTTTCACAAGTTTCTAGTGAACGAAATAGTTTTAATGTTTCTTTTAGACTCAAAAATATATACGAGTCTACAACTTGATGAAACAAGAAATGACAAAGAAGCTGGTTTCACCAGTCAAATGGATTTCAAGCATGGCGATTCATCCCAAAGGTAAAGCAAAGTGTATTCTGTCTCTTTATAGCATGCAGTTGTATATCTGTAGTGTAAGAAGTTCGGTTAACGCGCACTTAGCTTCATCCCATCCTTTGAACTATCAGGTATAGATAGCATAAACGTGCTAGTAGCTAAGTTGACGCCACTATATTGGGCACTATGGCCATGTTCGTAGCGAGCTTTACCCCTTTAAACTATCATAAAAGATAGTAAGCCTGATTGCCATAGCAGAATTAACCTGTCACATGATGTGTTTTTACTTCCGTGCCCTGATAACTTTCATCTTTTTAATTTTGTTTGAGTACTTGAAAAAAGAAAACAGGGGTAATGTAAAGAAATTACTATAATCCTATATATATTATATTAATGGTCGTGTTTTTTTGATAACTGAAAAAAATGTCAAACTTTTATTTATTATGAAACTTGTTTTGTTTCTCTTGTATGACACATTTCTAAAACAACTTTCATGATGGCGGATGGCGTCACTGATTAGTCTTTTGTTATTATAACCTACTAATGCTTCTCCCGCCCAGCCCTCTTTCCCCTGCGACCAAGGAAAGACCAAAATACTGGGTCATATTTCTGCTGGCTGTTATCTAGAAGTATTTGTGTACTATTTCTAAGTCAATGTCTGGAAATGGTTTTACTCATACTCGAAAGAACCGTAAAAGTAATTCTTAACCTATTTTCAGGCTAGCTAAAGGCATGTCAGAAAAGAAGTGTGTTTGTTTGCAACAAACATTACACAAGTACATAGAAAATAACCGCTAAAAGCTGTACGTTTCAACCACTTCTTGTGATCATTTTCAACAGTAAGTATACAAATAACTTAAGAAAAAACAATCTTTAAACTTAACAAAATGTTATAAATAAATATCCTCATGGGAACAGTTTAGCTATCACTTACTGTTGAAAATGACCCCGAGAAGTGGTCAAAACGTACAGTTTTAGCGTCTATTTTTCTATGTACTTGTTTAAAATGTCTTTATTAATAAAGCATTACACAATCAAAAAGAAGCTCACAATGCGTGCATGTGGCTATTGAGGAACTGATTTGTGCAGGGAAATATCAACTGGAGTAGTTTCAATTCGTTGATGGTCATCTTTAGAACAAAGTAATGGCTAAAGAAAATTAATATTTCAAATGATAGTAGTTATTTGGTTAGGTATTTTAAACATCTGTTCTGAAATGATAAAAAGGGCAGAACACTTGGAGATTAAGTATATTCAGAAAGTTTCGTCATGTCGAAAGTGTCAAACGACGATTTATAATCAACCAACTTCCGTTTAAACGGTGTGAAACAACCGAACTACTTTATAACTTGCTGAAAAACCTATATTGACATCGATTATGTACTTTTTATAACGGAGTTAAGAAATAATATTGCGACATTTTAAGAAATTAAATTAAGAATTTGAGTAAATGAAATGCAAGAATTATATACAGACAAATTTCAAATATCTTAAAAACCGAGTAAACAAAGTTTTATGGGAAGTGCTGTGAGCTCTGGTGCAGTTGTCTTTCCGTTTTTATTGGTAATTTGCAGACGGTTTTATTTTATATATATTGACTTACTGTAAACTTTTCTAACGGTCTCAACATGAAAAACAGGACAAATTTGATCAAAATTTACCATCGAGTCCAGTACAATTTTCTGTTGTGATCTTCAATTGAATTCGCTGGGAGTCCAAACAAAGACCGACAGCATGCAAAATCTTTATCAAAATTCACCATCGAATCCAGCACAATTTTCTGTTGTGATTAAATAGCTCTTTAATTGAATTTGTTGGGAGTCGAAGCAAAGACTGACAGGCATAATCTTGATCAAAATTCGCCATCAAGTCCGGTAAAATAGCTCTTCAATTGAAAATCAAAATATATATTCAATATTGACACACTGTAAACTTTTCTAACGATGTCAACATGAATACGAGTTTGAGGTAAAGACAGACTCCATCTGCTCTCTAAAATACTGTGCCAACCCAGCCAGAAGTCCTTGCAGTCGTACAGCCTTTATTTCTTTGTTCGCAAGTCAAACGTTAACCATAAAAAATGAATTGAAATACATATTAATATTAAGCTTTCATGGTTTCTTGGTCTTGAAAGACATTGTAAACTAACCACCGCTGGCATAGGCTCTGGTTCTTTAACCTATTTAATAAATACAATTGCAAAATTTTATAAAGTTAAATAAGGAATTTGAGTAGATAAAAAGGTAAGAATTTAATTTAAACAAAGCTCAAATAACAATTCAAAAATCTAATAAGAAGTCGAACGCTCACCATTAAAACGAAATGCATTTTAATATCAAGATAAAAACCATTAATATCAACAAACTGAAGCTGTCACCAGTTTTATAGAACTTTCATGGTTTCGCGGTCTTGAAAGGCTCTGTAAACTAGCCCGTACACTGTTAAGAAAACAACATCACAGCAGGAGTATTACCAACAAGAAACCGTTGATGTACTGTAATTTCACTCTTAACATTCACATGGAAAAAGCTAAAACAGCTGTCCATGGCTGCTAGCAATCAGGCTCACTATTTTTTATGGTAGTTTAAAGGGTTAAAGCCCGCTACCAACGTGGCCATTGTGCCCAAAATAGTGGCTTCAAGTTAGCTACTAGCACATTTGTGCTATCTATACTTAAATTCACATGGAAAGACTGGACAGAGCAGTTGAACTCCCAGCATTCCTCGCGTGTCATTAAGTTTTTGCTCTCATTTACTCACTTACATACTGTACGTACTTATTTAGCATCCGCATGACTTAATGGCTACGCCTTCTGGAGACTGGGTTTGTACCTTATTTGCTTAAATAGTCAGATCAGTTGTTCTGCATTCTTTGAACTTTGTTTATGTTTTGGTTTAGCTCAAAATCAAAAATAAAGTTCTGTGGTCCGAATTTTATAAGTAAACGTTCATCAGATATTATTTAGAACAACCAACCTTCTCGCTGACTTCCGATTAAACTGTATTTTGGATGTGTGATAAACAACTTACCTAAAAATAATGATGGTGATGGCGATGATGATGATGGTGGTGACGATGACGGTGATGGTGGTGATGATGATGATGATGATGATGATGGTGATGATGAGGATGATGATGATGGTGATGATGAGGATGATGATGATGGTGATGGCGATGATGATGAGGATGATGATGATGGTGGTGACGATGACGGTGATGGTGGTGATGATGATGATGATGATGGTTATGATGATGATGAGGATGAGGATGATGATGATGATGATGATGATGATGGTGATGATGAGGATGATGATGAGGATGATGATGATGAGGATGATAATGATGATGGTGATGATGATGATAATGATGGTTATGGTGATGATGAGGATGATGATGAGGTTGATGATGATGATGGTGATGATGAGGATGATGATGATGATGAGGATGATGATGATGAGGATGATGGTGTTGATGGTGGTGATGATGATGATGATGGTGATGATGGTGATGATGATGGTGATGATGATGATGGTGATGATGATGGTGATGATGATGATGGTGATGATGATGATAATGGTGATGATGATGATAATGGTGATGATGATGATGGTGATGATGATGGTGATGATGATGATGATGGTGATGATGATGGTGATAATGATGATGGTGATGATGAGGATGATGATGATGATGGTGATGAGGATGATGATGAGGATGATGGTGATGATGATGATGGTGATGATGATGATGATGGTGATGATGATGGTGATGATGAGGATGATGAGGATGATGATGATAATGATGATGATAATGATGATGATGATGATAATGATGATGATTATGATAATAATGAAAAACCTGCAATTTTCAATAGCACAAGGATGTCCTGACAACCGATCTGACAGTTAAAATGCGTTAGCAACCACTGCGATCAATCGTAAAGTTATTGTTTACACCGTAACAAATTTAGTCTCCATAGTTGTACACTAAACAGGACCTGCTCTCCCAGGTATGGCCACATAGCCCAGTTGGTTGGAGCTCTGCACCGGTTCTTCAGAGGTCATGGGTTGGAACCCCCCTCTTTCGAGGGCTTAAACTGTTTTAACTGGACGATCATTCAGAACGCCACTGGAATCTATAGGCTTCATAATCGTTCGTGTAGAATGTTTTTCCCATGAGAGAGTTGGGAAGATAAATGCATTTTATTATGCGTTTATTTTTATATTTCCCAATCGTCTAGGTAGTTTCAGTTGGAAGAATATAAAGAAAATAAATAACATTAAAACTGATTATTAACTATAAAAAAAACTTTACTCTCATTGGCCAAATATATTGTTGATTTAGGTTTCTGTGACTTACTGCTTTGCACTGCTAAACTTTCCAGGTGACAATCTTATCATTGGAAGTTATGACAAGCGGCTATGTTGGTTCGATATGGATCTGTCCACCAAAGCCTATAAGACGTTAAGGTGAGTAAATATAAAAGATAATATGCCTCAAAACTCCCATATAAACTTCTCCAAATTCTATTTCCTGTTGCAGTGCAAAATTGACCTTAGCTTGTTCGCAAATAGGCAATACAGAAAAAAAAACATGGTTTGGCATAAAATGGCTATGCTGAGAGTGTAGCTGATCTTTATTAGAATAATGAAATTGATAAAATACACGTATAAGCTGAGTATTGAAATTGTACCCCAAAACCCATGCGAAGGTGAGGGCCAATAACGCCCAATGAGACACTCAGGTGATCAGCAAAAAAAAAAAAAAAAGGAAGGCGGGTTGGAGGTGGGTTTGCGAGTCAGCTTCCCAAGGATATCAGCCAACTGATGATTGTAATTGCGCTGGATGTTGTAAATTTTGCGTGGCAAAAACCTGACAAAACTATGTCGTGATCTTTTGAATCTCTTAGAGAGGGCAAGAGAATAATGCAAAATAACCGCTGGCAAGCTAATTTTGCTGTTGCTAATTGATCTGAGCATTTCTTTGACAGTTAGTTACATACATAAACAACAAACATCTTTTTCGTCATAAATTTTTATTTACAGGCAAATAATTGTGAGTAATATAAATGATAATAAGAACCTTTATTTAATGATTTATAAATACTCATAAATTTGGGTAATGGTTTGTTGGAATAATTTCTAATTCCTGTTTTCTTCCTTTCTCAAACCAATAATACAGAGGAAAAAAAACATCTGAGCCCATGATGGCTCATAGGCTCAGAATTTTTTCTGAATATTATTGATTTGGGAAAGAAAGAAGAAAGAAGTTAGAATTTATTTAAAGAGGGTGACACTTATTACAAAAACGTATTTCCCTCTTGGCCCTCTAAAAATAATAATTTTATACTAAAGTTACAACATTTTCATAAAAAATGCT
>JANCMA020025987.1:0-16890 GCA_024336925.2 Zoanthus solanderi
CTATTGAAAGTGTAAATAAAATGTTTGTGAATCTAACTTAATATGCACCCAAAAGAAAAATTGAAATAAACCGGCTTTTGGCGTTTGCTGTCTTACATGCCCAAGTATCTACACAGTTGTCATGTGTCTGAGTTAAAGTTAGTTATGAAGTTTCCGATTGTGTAGTGTAGTCAAAATTTATGTTTTTCAAAATGTGATTGTTAGAAACAAGTAACTGACCTCTTGTTTACTACACCATTAAATTGTACTTACGAAAATTTCATTGGACAGAATATTTTAAAAATGCTGTATAATCTGGTGTACATTGCTGTGGATAATGCAAACATTCATGTCTGTTTAGTAGCCGCAAAATGTATCAGTTTAACATTTCTTTACATTTAGTTAGCTGGTTAAGGCGAGACCAATTTTATTAAATAGTTTCTGCTGATGCATTCAATCAAACTAGTAAAGCTTTATTGAACACGAGCTATTGACGTAGCAACAATAGTCACGTGGGTAATCATACAACATCCCCCTTACAGTTTACACAAGATCAAACAAAACAATAAAAGTAGTAAACTCACTGAATTACTAGCATTGTTTGTTAATCTTTACGAGATAATAGTATTAAGCTATTTTATAATAAATCATTTGTGACTCTTTGAGGGGTTTCGCCACTCTGCATGACCTACGAACGGTCTGAGGGGGGTCAGGGTTAGGAGGCTCAGAGTCCCGTATGGATAAGGACGCGTCTGTTCCTTCTTATTGTTGTACCCGACTCCGTAAGCACTTTGTAGGATCTGGGATTGACGAGTTTTTTTTCACCTCTCCATATTTCTCCTGGTTTCGTATGAAGACTTGATCTCCCTCCTGGAGTGCTGGCAATGTAACTACCCTGTGGCGAGCATTGTAGTTGTTGGTATAACGCTCTCTGTAGGCCTCCTCTTTTTTCATCAATTTCTCTTTGTCTATCTCTTTTGGCAGAAGGGTCTCGCTTACTCAAGGTAATTTGGTTGTCAGCTTCCTGTTCATCAGAACATTTAATCAACAGCTTCCATGGGAAAATCGTTTTCACCGAATGAAAGATTTAGAATTGGTTGATGATTCTTTACAACCGCTGCTCGGAACAAACTAATCCAGGATTCCTGGCCTTGACACTGTGATAAGCTAGCAGAGGACACACTACAAATAATACAACGCTCCATTGAAATTCAAAGGGGAAATCTTGTAAAGTAAACTAATGGCCTCCACTCTCGAGCTCGTTGTGAAAATGTAACACTAACAGGTCTGGTTGCCAAGCGAGCAGACCGGCGCGAGTAGAAGGGATTTATTCATGTATGCAAATAAAGGAATTCTGCCTATTTAATAATCTAACTATTTTGGACTAATTCTTAATTTAAGGAATGTCTATATTACATAGATGAAATATTAAAATCATTGTCCTCCTGTATCTTTGCTGACTTTCCTAAGCTAATCATTTGAACCAGTCTTGCATAATTCATTCATAAGCTGATTTGCTTCCAACTTTTTACTGCATGTTACAAGTTTAAATGGTTTAGTTGTTTGGATGTTATAAAATCTTGTATATGAGCCAGCTATATTTTTGTGCATATATTCTCAAAACAACTGGACATTTTAAACATTTTTTACGCCAGTAGTTACAGTTGTGTCTTTGAATATCCGCGTGATTTTCTAAGAAACTATTCCATGAACTCATAAAGATTACACAAACGCCATTGTCCTTGCGAATTCGCAACAGTCAAAAATTTCTCAAACATCAATAAAATAATGGCAGAAAGAAGGTCTGAAGAAGTTTTAAGGACGTAATTTTTGTTTTCTATGTAAGAAGAAACAATACACGCTGATTTTTATTTCGCTTCAAAGCTTGACAACGCGCGGGTTTTCTCTGAGCAGCCATGTATTTTTAGCACACAAGCCCAAGGTCAATTAATAACTGGAACTTGAATTTATGCAAGAAAACTACCGTTCTAAACGCTAAGACCTTTTTTTCTGTCAAGCTGAATGTAAAAACTTTCACAAGAAAGTAAGTTTAGGTTGTTTTTTGACAATAATTTGTTTCGTTTTAGAAAAAAAAAACCAAATTATTAACTAGATCGAACTCGCACTAGACTACTATCTGTCACGCTACTTTCAAACCTCGATATTAATTCCAAAAAACAAAAATTAGACGATTGAAATGGTTCACGAGATAAAAATAGATCAAGGCTAATGATTAAGCAGAAAGAAAATGAAAATATTTAAAGTTTGTAAGTTGTTATTGCAGTTGATTCTACGCGGGCTTTACACTGAGTGGCAATATGGCGACCGTCAGGAAGCTCGAGTAGGTGTCGTTCAAACCCGAAATTCTACATGAAAGCTACCGATTGGTTTTGTCCGCAACACCTTTTTGAAAACCTCGATAGATGAGCTTTCAAATAATAGTTGTCTCGGCTGTTCCCTCGAGATGGGTATTAGGACCCACTCAGGTGATGGACTACTGGTTTTTCTTTTAATACAGTCCTGATAAATGTATTCGTTTGGTATTTTTTAATATACATGGGATCACTTTTGTTGAGAAATATCACTCAAATAAAGTGAAAACCTCTCTGTTCAATGGTATACTTCCCTAGAAGGGCCACCCTATAAGATGGAGCTGTGGAATGATGGAATGGAATGACAAGATGGAATGTGAACACAAATACTAAAAGCTGGAATTGAGAAAAATCAAAAGCAATAAAATAGCATAAGAAAAACTGAGAACTAGGCAGTCATATTCCATCCCCTTGTTCAGTGGCTATGGCAAATAGGTACTAGGGTCACCCTTAAAAATCCATTTAAGAAAATTTTTCTCAGTGCTGGAGAATAAAAATGTGTTTTTGGTAACAGAATTTGGCTTTCAAAGACAATGTAGTGAATTTCACATACCCTAAGCCCTGAACAGAAACAATAAAATGTTTTTAAAACTGTAGCCTAATTTTCAGTTATTTCTTGTCCATACTAAACAAAGCCCACTCATTATTGCACTTGGAAGCTGCCTCACCTCATGTTTTAGAAATAATGCCTTCATGGTACCCTTGGACCAGTAGTCCATAGCAAATGCCAAAAGCTTTGCTGCTATTTCATTCCCCCTCAAGAAATTCCCCACAAATACAACACGTTCAATTTCCTAGAAAAAACAAACAAAAGTAGGATGATTGTTATTAATAGTAGTTTCTAGTTACAATTCCTTTTTTAATTTCACACAAAAAGTTTAAGTTTAAGCTTAATACTACAATTAATTTTGAGGTAATGTCTAATGCAACATACAATTGGCTTTCGTGTACAAAATGGCTGTTTACCGGTATATATTTAGTTGTAAGATCAGATTCAATTGTAATAATTTTGTACAAATAATCTAAAGTAGGAATAATTTTATGTATTTAAAATGCATTCTCAAACAATTAGGTTATGTAATCGCACCTTTACGAGCTCAATATGGAATTAATTTGCAAGAGTGTGTTTTAAAAAGAATCAAAATTGTGTGAGCCTGTTACAGCAAATGTGATTAAACATACAAACTTGTGCAAATTAATTCCATATTGAATGAGTAAAAGGTTCAATTACATGTTAACCATATACTGATAAATTATAAAAAAATGGCAGTGAAAAAGCAAAACATGACATTGACAATGTGACAATTTATGCATGCACAGAAAATTCATGGTTTCATATCTCCAATCAATTCATTGATCTCCAATCAATTCATTGTTGTTATAGAAACTTCTGTATATTGATTGCTTTAGTTATTAGTTTTGAGATTGCTATTGCACAGAATTACAAATGAAAGTAATTGCATTGCTCTTGACCAACCAGAATCAAGTAATTTTTTCCTGTATATGATTAATTAGTTTAATCAAATCCAAAACGAAAAGTTTGATCACCAGGGAAGCATAAAGCTAACGCTTGATATTAGCCTTTCGTAAGAGCAATTTTTTATGCCTAAATGTCAGCTTTGTAGTATTTATATCCAGCGATGATCAAACTCTCTGACCTTGCTTAAACTACATGCTTTATTTACTTGCTGAGCCACTTCAATAGTTGTAAATCAGTTCTATTAAACTTCATTACAAGTCTGAAAAATGTTTGACCAGGGCCCCACTGGTCATTAAAAGTCACTGTAAGTCATTATTTTGTTTTTTGCAGATTTAAGGCAGCCGTAAAAAGGTCTTAAATTTGCTAGAATTTCTTTATATTAAACACTATGTACACTGTACAGTACAACATATCCAAGGATATTTTTTTTTACTTTTGAACATGTGATTGTTACTTTTATGCCATCAAATATACTAAAAAACGTTTTAGATAAGACAACCTTATAAATGCAAAAAAGCTATCTGAACATGATAACAAAATATAAAAAAGCTAAATAAACAATATTGTTCCAACTGAATGAACTCACATGATTTATGGCACACATTCGTGCAATGGAGCCAATATTGTTGGTAATAGTGACAAGAGTGGCTCTAGCCAAGTCTTCATTGGTTGCACGAGTTCTATTCCCACCACAGCACATTTTACCAAAGCTGTATATACCACAAGAAGACACAATTTAGCACCGTCGGTGTAGGTGATAGTACAGGTCTTACATGTGAATGACATTTGCAAAGATGACAACTAAGTTTAGCAGGGAACTTAGTACTGTATGAACTTTAGCCTCAAAAACTGTCGAAACTGCCATTCAACAATTTTAGGAAGTACAGAACAAACACTGGAATATAGATTCGAAATGATACAAAGACCAAATGATAGCAACGCAAGATTTTGTTGTTCATGCAGCAACACTGGATTAGCATTCGATCGGTATTTTAGCCTCATTTCTCACTAAAATCTGCTTTAACAGAAAACCTCTTATCACTAAAAAACTACAACTACAATGGTTTATTGAGGTAGACTTGTGAAATTTATTTAGGCACTGTGAAATTTATTTATTTAATCCAGACACAAAACAAAATGTTAACCATACACACTAGTTTTCAAAATCAATAAATTTACGAACGTAGAGTGCTTAGAGTGTTTATTTTTTTGGTTTGAAAGTAAATACAGCACTTCATTCATCATCATCATCAATCCAATTTTGATCCGGGTTTATTCCCGTAAACGGGGTTGGCTGGATTTACCCCACTCTAACAGCAATCTCGCAACTCCCACTCTCCATCTCGCTCAATTTATGGCATCCTCCTTCTCCAAACCAACACTCTTGCTCTCCTTCTCCACTTGCGTCTTCCATGTCTTCTTTGGTCGTCCTTGCTTTTTCTTGTTCTTCACTTCAAACTCCAACACTTTTCTCAAAACATGCCCATCATCCCTCCTCAATACATGCCCATACCATTTCACTCCGTTTGTCTTTGCAATCTGAACCACTGTTTCCTTCAATCCCAACATCTCTGTTAGGTCCTCTGTCTTCTTTCTCTCCATCAGTTTTGCACCACACATTGCTCTCAACATTGCTTTCTCAGCCCTTCCCTAAACTGCCATTTCATTTTCCCTCAAACACCATGTCTCACTCCCATATAACATCGCCAATCTCACACAAATTAAAAATTTAATGAAGGATAAAGAGTCAACTTACTTGGCTGATGTTTTCAAGATGAATAGAGCATAGTTTGCTTTCCTTACTACTTCCTTCTTGCTGCTTTGAAAAAATAAAAAATCCTTGCAATGATTATGTCAACAAGATCTTCTGCATTCTACATCTGATGCCCTTTCTTATTAATAACACTTGCATCAGTAAAACTGATTTTCGCAACTAATACTTTCTCTTTGAGGTACAAATGAAAATATCATTTTATTCAATCAAGGAATGTGAATGTCTTTAGTGCTGGGTTTGACTAAGGCAACCTGGAATCAATTTCCTTCAAGCCACTTTAAATAGTTTTGTCCTCATTCGTCTACAGTTCATGGATTATAAATAGCCAATTAGTCTGTCTTCAATCAGTTAGACACTTTTTTATAAGAACCAGTAAATTTTGCAGAGGTTCACTATTGTAATTTTTTGGCTGCTTCAACCTCAATTTGTTCTTAATTTCTTATTTCTTTGTGCGGTTTGAAATGATGAGAAATCAAAACACAAAGACAAGGCATTGAAAAACGAGGCTGTTGGTCTGTATTTTGAGGAGATCTCTGTACATTTATCTAAGATTACTGACCACAGTGCATTTTGTCCTCTCTCACAGTCCTTACCTATAGGCTGCAGAGGTCAATTTTTTTTGTTTCCCAATGATTTTACAAGATTCAGTGAAGTTTCAACTAGAAACATTTTCACTTTTTTTCAGCCTCAGCCTAAGCTTGTTTTTAAATTGTTCTTAATTTTCGGCCAAACTGAGCCTCATTGCTTTTATAAAGTTGTTCTTATAAAAAAGCATGTATTAAGGTTTTAGGGCTAAGGTGTAGAGACTGACAAGATAAACCCTTTTACCATGATTTTACTCGTCACAGAAATGGCAAGTGTTAGGAATGACTTGAAACTTCTCCTATGTACTAACCAACTCTTACAGTGATGCATCTAGAAGTTAAATTAAATGAGTCCTGGGACTAACACAGCCTTGAGGCAATGAATCCCAAACCCAAGGTTAAGAGTCCCAATTCACTACATGTGGGTCCCACACTAAGGACTAGGGAAATACTGTGTATTAGTTGACGTAATAATCATTAATTAGTGAAAGAAATGGTACCCAAAGCAGTTTAGTTCAAGTCTAACCATTTGCAATATATGAACAATGGTTTAGAGTCTTTATTTACTAAGTTCTTCTGCTATTTAATTTACATTAAAGTTTCATTTCAAGAAGCATTAAAAAGCCATAAACAAAAGGATCTATGAATTTAACTAAAATGAGGCTGACTCATTTCAATTTGAGTTCATAGATTCTTCAGTTCTTTCCACTACACCATTTCTCTAAAGCTTTGTGAAAGTCAAAGCTGGTCCAGGCTTCACTCTTATTAACCTGTGCTGCACATCCACACTTAGTTGATTTTTTAATGGGTTAGTATATTGTTTTGCTCCGAAATATCCCTTCTGCATCCTGCAGTGTGGACGGCTGAGGTTAAGGCCAGCTGAGCAAGGGTTAGGATGTTGGGGAACTCAGTCGAGTGATACTTATCAATCAGATCCCAGAGTTTCCACATGGAATCTCTGGGGTACAGCACAGCCACAACTTATTTCTTCACTATGTTCCATTCTTCCATAGTGAGTGCTTAATTCGATTTCTACACTACAACTCTCTTGTGATTGTTGATGTTGGTGCTTTCATAGACGAGTGCTGTTATAGCTGCCAATTTAGCAAGAGATGTGTTGAACTCATAATCTGTAACATCTGACAAACATTGCAAAAGGTCATCCAATGTTAAGTTCAAATCATAGTTTATTTTCATCTGTTTTAAGATCTCTATGTCTTAAGTCTCAAGTCATGTAGAAGGTCAACTTGTGATTTGAATTTCACCAGCAGAAGGCTCTCTACACAGAGCCACTAAACACATTTCAGCGATACAGTGTTCACTTTAGTCTGTTTAGAGTCTAGTTGTCATTTCATGGTTTCAAATGACTTCCTTAACTGTGCTGTCTGATGGTCCACATGGACAGAATGCCTAGTACATGTTGAAAGTTGGAAGTTTGTGCACTTTGCTTCTTTGTGTATCCTGTTTTCAAACTTCTCTGTGCAAATTTTGCACTACATGATTTTGCTATCTTTGTTGATTTCAAGCCAAGAGTAGATGTTAATTAAGCATTTTGTAAGTCAAAACAATAATGATACGTTACTTCACATGTATCCAAGTGAGACTCCTTGCGCTTAGTAACATGAGAGGATGCCACTGATCAAAAATACTGAGTATTCTTTGTAATCGATCATGTTGCATTTGTCGCACTTTTTCGTGGTTGAAACTAATTTCAATGATTTCTGCGCAGTATTAAGTTCCCAAAATCACAGGATTTGCTTTCAAAAATATTGTGCATTCAAAGGGATGCAGCAAGGGTGTTATATATGCGTCCATTTTAAATACTATGCATCAGAGATGCAGGACGTGGGGCAAAATGGATCACTGCACTTATATTATCATCTTGAAACTCTAACCACAACAGGCAATAGGATATCTCACCTTGTTCTCAGGCTTTTGTTCTCCACTGTTTTCAAGGTAAAATTCAAAGTGTAGATTTCCAGCAGATGAGGTTAATCTCTGTAAAAGAAATGAGAGAAAAGTTGTAATCATGTATCATTTAATGATGGGCTAAAATGTTGAAGAGTGTGTGAAGGTGACCATGAATTATGGTGCTAGCAAAAAAACATGTAACGACAGGTAAGTTTTTACATTCTCCTAAAGCACTTACATTTATCTTTAAAATTATTATGAGAATTTATTTGATCATAAATGAAAAGGAGACATCACAAACTACAGAAATTATATCATGGGATGTAGTAACTAACAGCATATTTTCATAACACTGACTACAGGGTTGTATTAACCCTTTCAATCCCAGTCAGTTATCAACACCTAACTTCTCCTTACATAACACACACAAAATAAGACATTTGGTAATAGGAAAATGAGAATTGATCAAACAGAGAAAACAAAGGGAGATTTAAAGTTAAATTCTCTTAAACTTGTTCAATGAAAAGTATGGGCTCATGTTGGGAGAATTTAACAAACAAGTGGGACTGAAAGGGTTAAACTTAGGTTAAAGTACAAGCAGTTGTCATATTGTATGATACTAATGGCAGTAAGTTAGGTTAACCTTGAGCCATAAAGCCCCAAATTTCATCCCCAGCCCTTAGTAATAGTAAACTTTACTTACACAGGGTAGCCCATTCAGCTTTAAAGGCTGGTCTCCATATAGGAGCCTTGTATCTTAAAAATTATTTAATCAAGAATTATTATAAAATACTACACTGAAAAATCCTAAAATACGATAATAAAATTAATTAAGAGCCTATAAAATTCCATTTAAAGCCTAAAATATAATAAAAATTCGAGTTATAACAGGTGAAACCCAATCCCTTTAGTCAAGTGGCCAATGGAGCCAATGTTTATCTCCAGTATCTGTAGTCTTAAGCTGATAAGTCTTTGACTCCCCTTGGACGGGACACTAATCCATTGCTGATTAGCTTTCAGGAGATGCTGGTACTGATTTACCAACCCCTGATGACTGAAAACTCAGTTAGCTTAGGTGAAAAAGAAGTCACACAAATATTCAAGTCTCAGCAGAGCTGGGAATTGAACTAATGACCTTATGGTTGGAAGGGAGAGTTCTTACCAGCTGTGCAACTTGACAAGTCATGAACATAAATTTTGTGTAAATGACTTTTTCATCCAAGTTGATGTAGACGTTAAACAATAAAATGAGTATCAAAAATTCTACTTGTTGCTAACCCACAATAGGATAAAGTCCCATCTAATGTGGGTCAAAGAGTCTCATCCAATTTATAAGACTAAAAAAATGGAGAAATGTATTAGCTTCAGTGAACCAGTTAGCTGGTTACAGGATAAACTAGCATGGTACTGAAACAAAAAAATATTGAAAAAAAAAAACACCAAAACTAGTAATTCCTAAAAAAATTTTCTTTTGCAAAACCACAGCTGGTTCTCAGTGTTCACAGTAGATGCAATACATTTCTGATCAGTAAAAGTCATCGTAGTTTAAATTCTACTCAAGAAATGGAATTGTAGTTGGTGATGCCAGCATCAATACACCATGCCAAATACACTGCATAAATCCTTTGAGAGTAGAATTTAATTACTGTACAATTAAAAAGCAAAGGGAGACCAAGAGTGTTGGTTTGAAGAGGGAGGATGCCATGAATTGAGCGAGATGCAGAGTGGCAGTTGGAGAGATTGCCGTTAGAGTGGGGTAAATCCGGCCACCCCCATTTATGGGGATAAACCCAGATCAAAATTGGATTGATTGATTATCATTTTTGAGAAGAAAAATAAAAAGGAACACTGAATTTAAAATCCCCTCTTTGGTTAGTCAGTAGAAAGTGTGGACTATTTGGACCCAAGTGTTTCGCCCTAGCTATATGAACATCTATGATATAATTCTATATAGAATCTATATCCTAAGAATAATCTTGAAGGATATTCATGAACACTAATAAATAATACAAGCTTCCAGTTCATAACAACTGAAAAATTAATAATTACTGCTATGCAGTGTCTTCTTTTCAAATCGATAATACTCAGGATGCTCTATCACATGACATGCGAGTGCTTGTTTCAGACAGAGGATTCTGTTCACAACTCTATAAGAACGCTCTCCTAAGAGCCCTTGTAGCTCAGTGGATAGAGCGTCTGCCTGGTGTTCGAAAGGTCATGAGTTCAATTCCCATCATGGGCAAGACACTGCATAGAGAGTAATTATTTGTTTGTTTATTTCAAACCATTGCACAAACTTATCATTATTTACAAACTGAAAAATTGTCTTCCTTTAAGCTACATATGACTTAATATAGAAACATGGTAAGATACAGATGACAGTGTGGCTAGTGCAATTGATAAGATCTCTGCCTTCTACCCACAATTAATCTGAAACTTAAAGCTCAAATTTGGCCATATTAGCTGCTGTTTACCCAATTTTTCCTTTCTTTTGAAAATCATACTTCAAAGAGCTACAGGACCACTGCAAATTTAGGTCTCAGATAGTTGTCAGAGTTATACACCAAAAAATGTGGAAAGTATTTCTTATTAAAATAACTTAATTACAAAAAGGCCATTTCGTGCATTTATACCTCTTGGACTCATGGACTCTAATAAATAACCTATTCAGCCTTCAGAGTTCTGAGTTTTGAGAGGACAATTCCATTCTCGAGGTCTAACTACTAAATATAGCCACTGCCAATTATAATTAGCTGAGGACTGTCAAGTGTCTGACAATAGAATCCAAGCCTTTGCTTAAGATTTGTGCATGATTAACAGAATACAAAGCAGGTTTACTTTATCTTTTGGGAGTCCAAAACAAGGAAACCTCCAATAAGCAGGATGGTAATTTGAAAAACATTTTTCAAAAAGATGGCTTTTACACTAATCAAGGTAAATTCATTAGCAAACCAATTGACCCAGTAGGCCAACACTTATCTATGGTTTCTGCAAGAAAAGTCTGCAGAGTCCCCATGGACAACACACTGTTTCTGGGTAGTTCCAAACAGTATTCATGTTATTGATCTCAAATAGGATGGACAGACGAATCAACTTCAACGGAATTGATAATCATGCAAATTTTCAAATCTTGGCAGAGCCAAGGTTCTAACCCAGGAGCTTGTAGTTAGAAGGTATAACAACACTGATAATGACTTTGGAAATAAGTACACACTTCAACATGTTCACATAACAGGGACTGCAGAATGAGTTTTAGAATTGGAGAAGGGGGCACTCTTCCAAGCGCCACAGCTACAACTTTGTAAATTTGAGCTTCTAGAACTGTTGAAAATCATCATCATCCGACTGATTAAATGAAGACAGAAACCAAAGTACGTAAAATTTCTTCAGAAAACATCTTAAATATACATATATTTTTGAAATTTTATAAAACTGGCTAGGGGTGATAGGCACTTTAACAGGTTAGCTCCCAGTAGATGCTGGTACTCATTTACCAACCCTAAAAGAGTGGAAAGCTGAGTTAGCTTAAACAGAAAAGAAGCTCGCACATAGCTAAGAACTGGGGATCTAATGGCTAAATGGCAGAAATCTTACCAACAGCACCAACCACATCCAAGATGAAGTGGATTATAGTTATTAGAAGCTCAACTCTAAGGTGCTGAATCAGTCAATTTTTATGATGACTTTTCAATGCAAAAAAAAAAAAAAGCTAAATCCTTTATGAACCTAGTGGCCCATGGAGCCTGTGCTTATCTCCGGTTTCTGTAGTGTTAAGCGGATAAGAGTCTGTGACTTCCCCTGGAGGGGACACTAATCCATCACAGGTTAGCTCCCAGCATATGCTGATACTCATTTACCAACCCCAGAAGGAGGAAAGCTGAGTTGGCTTAGGTGGAAAAGAAGGTTACACAAATATTCGAATGTCGGCAAAGCTGGGGATCGAACTGGGGACCTTGTCATCGGAAGGCAACAATCTTACCAACTGCACCAACCACACCCACCTTTCAATGCAAAATGAAACAAATTTATTGGGGATGGCATGTGCCCCAGACCCCAAAGTCCCTGCATAACTTGTTGTATGGGCCACGAACTTACCTTGCAATGGTAATCAAAAATGTGTATGCTGTTCTGAACAAGATGTACATCAAGTATGCCAACCACACACTGGAGCTCTGAGCACTGATAAACAAGAAAAATGCATCTGCAACTGACACTATGCCAAGTGCTAGCTCACCACATACAGACCAATTAACAGAAGTGAATGCTAAAAACAGGGCTACAGCAACACCCATAATGTGCGACAACGCAACAACTCCACCGTTGTAGATTTTATGGTTATGTGCTGGATAAATCACGTCCCAGAGATTTTGAACATAATTTTCCACCTGGAATTCCCCACATGTTGCAAAAGCCCACCAAAGAGACCAGCGCAACAGCTCTGTATTTGAGTAGCACTGTTTAAAATCATACCACAAATATTTCATCGACCTTTTCCAGGATGCAAAACAGTTCAACTTACGTTCGTCGTCGGTATTTCCGGTAGAAAACGGCCGAGTTGTTGTCGAGGTCCCCAAACCAAACACATTACCACTTGGGTTCGGAAGAACAAATGTTACAACTAAAGCAACACAAACGCTGACTAAAGAAATATAGTTTAGTGCTAAGTAGTTGGTTATCTGAAGTGATATCAAAATCTGTCCCAATACACCAGCCATCATACGGCCTGTCAGCACAGCAGCTCGCGTGTAACTTGTAACTTTCTGATAATGGTCTTGTGAGACAGCGGCATAGATATATGAATAATATGCAACTTCAGCTCCTGTGGAAATACCATATGCCAATTGCATGAATTGCATCGCAAGGACACCTGATGCCCATATCAAAAGAATTCTCGTGGTTAGATAGGCCAGACCTTCCACAATGATTACTGGTTTATACTTCAGAAAATCTGTGACGAGAAATACAACGAAAAGAGCAGAAAGGTAGGAATAAGTCCAAACTGGATAAATTTCATTCTCCAACTCCCTTTCCGTAAGGTTTTTCGGTGGAGCCTTCAGATATGGAGTTAGAAATGGCTCCGAAGGTTTCATTTCTTTAAAGAATCCGTACATACAGAGAAGTATTGTCGCTTTCGCCCAACGAGCAGCCATTTTGTAATCACTAGTAAAACCACGGGAGGCCCAGCTTTCGTATTAAACGTTGGCACTAAAAAGCACTTCCGCATTGTTACTCAAAACTTCTTCACGCATAAGTAAATGGATTTTTCAAGGGTCACGATAGATCATATTCACAGAAAAAAAGCAGGCAATCATTTTTCACAAAAAACTAAAGATTCTATTCACGTTTCGCTAAATACACAAATACATTCATTACAAAAATGTGTTCTGAAGAACTCTCACTTTTTGATGCATCGAAGTACCATGTGATGTGGTGGCAGACTAGATTCAAGGGAAAATGTTGCTGTGGTTAGTTCTCAGTCCTCCATCCACAAGCGCATAGTTTCCAAACTTTAATGGTGCTAAAATCTTAGCGATATTAATTAAAGCTCCCAATAACTTTCCCACAATAGTTAATGGTTCACAAATTACGCGTAAGTAAATGCGTATTTCACGGATCACGAAAAATTGGGGAAGCAGTTTCCTTAAGGCAAAAAATTCTTCACGAATCACGGAAAAAAATCTCATTCATGCTTCACGCTTCACGAAAATTGCCATGGTAGCAGTACAGCCAAACAGCAGTGTCGTGGTAATATTTTGTAGTGGTCAGTTGAAATATGACAGCAGTACCTGAAAACATCAAGCCTTGGTGAAATTTTGGGTTCTAGATTCCCTTACCACCTTAAAATAACGTTGCTAAATAAATGGAAAATATTTTAAAGAGATAGCTTAGCATTAGATATTCACTAACCCGTTTGGCTCAGTCTGCACTTGAATGCATTTTCTTCTTAATTATTTCACAAGACAAAATTATATCTCTATTTAACTTATTAAAATAATTTTCTGTAATAGTATGAGTACCTATTTTAAGAACTTTGGTAATCTAAATTTAGTTTAAGTACCATTTATATGAGAACCTGGTTAGGTTATATTAACTGAAAAAATCCATGTTCTAATACGCGGGTTTTTACTTTAAATTAGTATTACTTTGTTGTAATTAATTTATTATCAATGTCATCTTTCATCGCTCAGCTCTAAAGGCTGGGAATGATATTTTATGCGAGCTGTTCACTGCCATTGAATTTTAACCCTTTTAGTGATAGTCAGTTATCAACACCCAACTACTCCTTACATAACACATACAAAATAAGACATCTGGTAATAAGAAAATGAGAATTGATCAAGCAAAGAAAACTACTGGAGATTAAAAATAAAATTCTCTTAAAACTTATTCAATGAAAAGTATGAGCTCTAGCTGGGAGAATTTAATGCAACTGGGACTGAAAGGATTAAAAGCTGAGGAATATATCAGGAATTATCGATGAGTTCGAGCTTGTAAAAGTAGTCTTTAACAAGAGTTATTTCCTCGCTGAAAGTCCTAGTTTTTTCGTCTTTCCTAAATGGCCACATCGTACTTTTCTGTTGGTGTAAATTCGGAGCAGACAAAGTTTCCTGTAATACGATTGGATAAGCGACTCATTGTATAACGTTATTGTTACGTTAGAAATAGTTCTCACTCCAGCTGCCCTCGCTTTTACTAAGATGTGATATTTTTTTTGCAGTGATTTCATTTAAACCGTGAAATAGTTAAATGACTAAAACCCTGATTACACGAGCAGATTCAGTCCTTGACAAGGGAATAGTGTTGTTTTCATGCACTTTAGGGACCGTTCATTATTTATGTGAGGGGGGGGGATGGGTGATAAATTAGCAAAGTCACCCTTTTTTTTTTGAGTCCCCCATAAAATAGAAGTGATTTTTTCTAGGACCCTCGCTCTTAGGGAAGCGTCACATATCGATTTTCCCCACAAGAAACATCAGATGTACGTTTCTCTCGAGACCCCCCACCCTCCCTAAGAAACGTCACATAGAAAAATGGATATTTTATTGTTTCATATATTAGAAATATATCAACTTTAATTGAATCATATTTTGATAACACAAATTCTAACACAAATTCACACTTATCTTTAAAAATCGTAAACAAATCTTTTTTAAGAAACATAAATTTGTGATGAAGAGTGCTTTTAATAGTCCTTGTGGCAGTACGAGACCTTCTAATTGTTACGAAATTTCTCAATTACCGGAGACAACGCTTGTCACGTTTCTGATATATGATCTACGCTCGGTATGTAAAGTAAATTATAGAAGTCTCTCTATGTCTGAAAAAAATCAAAATCACAGGACACCCCAAATGTTAAGACGTTTGAGTTTTTGTTTTTTTTTCAACAAACTATCGATTTTTTCCACATGGCTTTCCGGAGAAACGTCACAACCGCCAACCCCCCCCCACCCCCTAACGTACATATGACGTTTCTTGTGGGGAAAATCGATATGTGACGCTTCCCTAAATAACAATACTCTTTGGAAACGGCTGTGCGGACACGGAAATACGTCAACCGGTCACTGACAATACATATTTATGACCTATCCACTTAAAATTCGAAGCTAGGAGGACTCAGTGAAAGACAAATACAGTTGTAATCTTGTCAAACTGAAAGCGACGAGGCGATTAAAATACTGTCGCTTTTATCTTCAGTGAAGTATAAGAAAAAAGTTTTGTAAAGCGATTTATAAAATTGTGACTAGCGCGACAAACGGTATGTACGTGAAAATTGTATGTGTGTAAATTGGAAGTGTGACTTTTATTTGTAAGAAATATATTTAGTTTATTGTGTACATCCAAACAAACTTGTTTTTGTGCCTTAGAAATGGTGAAGCTAAAAGAGTTTATACTGAAACTTCTGTTTTAATGAAACGTTTAGTTTGTTATTAAGCTACTAATATTTTGTTCTGAACGGATTTGAAAAGGGAAGTTGTACGAGAGTATTTCATGAAGAGTTCTGTTAGAGAAAACTGTTTCAAAGACCTCTAGCCCTCAAAAATATCCAATGACGGAAAGAATTTAGTTTTTTTCATGAGCCGTTAAGGACCAAAAGCTTCGAAAGTATCAATTAACATCAATTTAGGTCTTGTTCGTTTTCTTTTTTGCGACTTGAAGTCAATGAGTTTCTGCGTGTCAAACTGCACGTTGCATGGTTTGGTGTTGCGTGATGTCATGTTGTGTTGCAGATATTATTAGGCAAACTATACGAATTTGTATCTCCCAGTGAAACAGCTACAGGAGTTTTAAATTTAAAATTCATTTGAAAAAGGAGGATTACTCCTAACTTATAATTTTAATATTGAAAGCAGTTGTATGCGTATTTTCTTTAATATCTATCATTTCCTTTTATGTATTCAACATAAACACTCGGATCAACACCCTGTCAGATTACGTTTTCCTCAAAGTAAAAATATCGTATATTCGGTTAATTTTATAATTTACTGAATCTGAGAGTAGAATCAGCAATATTAAAAACAAGAAAAATTTTAAAGTTTCCTCGAATTGTTTAGCAAAGCGGAAAAAATAAAAAAAGAATGCTTATAAAAAAAACTATAAAACAATTTGGATAATATAAGTGCGTTTTTATATGACGTAAGTAATATGGTTGGTTGTTTTTTGTCTCCAAGTTGGGAGAATTTACAGTTTCATGAAAGAAATTAAAGTAACATACGCGCTTCTCATACCGCCTTTTTTTTTTTTTTTTTTTTTTAATAAGGAAAACAAAAATTTTATAATAGATTTAGAAAA
>JANCMA020026082.1:0-5000 GCA_024336925.2 Zoanthus solanderi
CACCAGTCTTCGTCCTTCTTTCCCTCCTCCACTCCTTTTCCTCTTCCTCCTCCCATTGCACTCCTGTACCTGTCTTCTTCCTTCTTTCTCTCCTCCACTCCTTTTCCTCTTCCTCCTCCCATTGCACTCCTGCACCAGTCTTCGTCCTTCTTTCTCTCCTCCACTCCTTTTCCTCTTCCTCCTCCCATTGCACTCCTGCACCAGTCTTCGTCCTTCTTTCCCTCCTCCACTGCTTTTCCTCTTCCTCCTCCTATTGCACTCCTGCACCAGTCTTCGTCCTTCTTTCCCTCCTCCACTCCTTTTCCTCTTCCTCCTCCCATTGCACTCCTGTACCTGTCTTCGTCCTTCTTTCCCTCCTCCACTCCTCTTCCTCTTCCTCCTCCCATTGCACTCCTGCACCAGTCTTCGTCCTTCTTTCCCTCCTCCAATCCTTTTCCTCTTCTCTACTCCTTCCTTATATTCTTTCCACTAAAAGGAATTATGATTTTGGAATCTGTCTTCTTCATCTTATTGCTGTGTTACTTTAATGGTTTTCGTAATGACAACCATTTTAATGTCATGTCTTCAAATTTCAGGGAACATGCTGAATGCCCGGTCACAGGTTGTGTTTGTCACTGTATGAACATAGATTCTGTTGCCTTGGCAACTTCTAAAGATGAATCGAATGAAATCTCTTCATAGCAGTTTAACGAATCCTGTCCAAAAATTGTTTTACATCGTTTATCGATAATGTTCTTAAATGCAACAAAAGCAGTTTATAGTTGCAACTCAACTAACTATTGTCAGTTGAGCATCAAGTATTGTCTGCTTCACGTAAACATTGTTCGTATTTTTTTCTTGATTTTTTCTAGAAATATTAGCAACACCGATTTTTCTTTTATAAATAGAGTAAGTCATAACTTCACTCATTTTTTTGAAAGATTATTCAGGTAGGAGTGTAGGAGTGTGGGCATTGGTGCAAGTAATAATTTCCAAAAAAAACATTTATATAAAAATTGAAGACCATAAATAGATATTTTATACACCATTCCTAATTTTGCTATCATTCAGTCACACTGTCATAATCTTCGAAGTATACTTCATTGTGTCCTGAATGCTGAAAATAAAAGCTTGAATAATGAAATTCCTTAGAAAAATTTGGGCAATATACATTGTAATGTGTTTCACAGCTATGCTGATTTTTATTAAGCTATTAGAACTATGTACAATTCCTTAGAAATCATTTTATTTACCCCTATTGCAAAATATAAAAAAATATTGGTCGAAGTAAAAGCACTTTTCCCAAACATTTGTTCGAGAAACAAAACTTCTTGATGAAATCTTTTTTTTTTTTTTTTTTTTGTTTCTTTGGCTTCAGTCGATTTTTAAAGTTATTTTTAATACCTGGCTCTACAAGGAAATTTTGATGTTCACAAGACATTTGATGGGCACTTCGAGTTATCAGTAAATTGTTTATATAGTTTATGAAGAGTTCAAGAACTTGCATATCGAGTGGGAATAAAACATACACTAACAATGTTTTGAAAGCTGGTAAATGCTGACAAAGCTAGTCTCATCTTCAAGCATTTAGTGACAGATATTTTAAATATACTAGAAGTTTCAGTTCTAAAAGAAAATGAAGTGCTGCGAGCTGAAGCGAATGTATTACGATATAATATGAGATAAAAGCTAAGGGATCTGAAGTATGTGTAAGGCACCGACTATTGTACTTCCTTTGAATTAATACCGCTTTAATGTTCAAAAGTTGCAATTGTAATTTAAAGTTGTATGCTTTAAACTGTACGGTCTAGTGGCCGAAAACGGTTTGTGGAGTCATTTATTATTGTGCTGAAATTTGATCCACGGAAAAAATACTTAATTTAAAAGATTATGAATCGATTGAGTATAAATATAATCGGTTAGCATGTGACGTCATCAAAATGCTAACTTCAAAACTATGAGCTCTATGAAGTTGCATGTGGTTTATTTATGTTTTATGACTACTGCAAACAAGGTTTCACAAGAAAGTTCATTGATTTCATTCACGTGTCCCTGAGATATCGGTAAAGTGATTGGGTCACGCAACATCAGTCACGTAATTTGAAGAGTCAAATTAGTGCATTATTTCATTGTTTTCACCTTCTAATGAAAATTAAGAGAAAATCAGTGAATATATATGTTTATCACTGACATTTTGGTCAATATTCTTGGTAATTATTAAATTTTGGAAACCTTGTAAATTAGCCGCCATGTTGGTGTTCCACCAAGGTGCACCAATATGGCGGCACCATACAATTTATTGTACACACAGTGTATATTCAGTCGCTTATATTTCAGTTGAAAATTATCTTATCAGGCTAAATTTGGTCAAGTTTCGAGATTTTTAGTCCTCTTTCAGAAAAAACATAATTTAATTTAGCAAAACCTCTGAAAAACAAGTAACTTTTTAGGTGCAAACCATCTATATCCAATTCAAAGCTATTTTAGACTTATTAAAGAGTCCGTGTTTTCTCATACAGTTACCTGTAAATTTTCATGAAATTTTCAAAATCACTTTTATAATTGTTCAAATAGATCCTGAATCCCTCAAATATAAATATATATTTACGAGCAATTCCAAGCTAATTTGCGCTAGCTGAGAGTCTGTATTTTTTAAATATATTTTACTGCCAATAAATTTTCATGAAATTTCATTAATCACTCGACTATCACGTTCGCTGTGTGCATTCCGCTTGTTACGTACATCGATGATAAATAACGCTGATCATACTGACTGCTTGCTCCGGAAGTGTTCACAGAATGACCGACGCAAAATGGAAAATAACACACAGGGCTTCCAAAAGCTAAGATTAGTGTTGTTGCGAGCCGATAGGCGAGTAGCAATTATTAACGAGGAAATACCTACATATCTTCCTCCAAAATATTTTTATCCTGATTTACTAAAAGAAAATGTTCTATAGATCTCTAATTTTCCCTTTCCATTTCATTTTGAAAGTACCATCAAAATTAAAAAAATTGTATTAACATTTCGGTGTTCTATTTTCGGTTATTTTATCTATCGATAGATATGTGGTTCTTGGATATTTTCACTTGCGTGGAAAATTTCTTGTTTACAATGCTCACATATGAAGTTCTTGTCCACACGCAAGGAATCGTTGTTCATGTAAGGCCATATCAACCAACTTCTAGTCGTAGGCACCGATAATCGAGACCTTCAGGCCATGTGGTACGTGGTAGACTACTCATCCGTCAACTCTCGTGTATTCAGGTTCTGACAATTTTACTTCAGCTTGTCGAGTCTCCTCGTACTATGTGCCCCGTCTACACGAGCAATTTTTATGTGGGAATTTTTATTTGATAGTGTAAATCTCCTTTTCGTTGGTCAGTTTCGTGCATGGATCATACAATTTCGTAGATACTTTGTCTGAAATCTGCGCCGCTTGTTTCCTACTTTCTCTGTCATCCTCCAAAGAGTCCAAGCTACACAAAAAAACTGTTTTGGTATTGCTATTGAAGATATCGAGTTAGGTTTGGCTTCCTATCGCTCCTTTGCACCAAATTTTACAAATGCTCCACTTAGAAGATTAATTTGCCGATTTACTTCTGCACCAACATTTTTACACAAATTTAGCGTTTGGGTCTGTGGTTTGCGTAAAGGCTGGTTAATTTTAACCGTTAAGCCCCGTCTATCTACACGAACAATTTTCAAAAGACAATTTTTATTTGACAATTTTTGAGACAACAAAAGATTGAAGACTGGAATCGATGGATGACTGGACTCTATACGAACAATTGACGTATAATCGACGGATGACTGGAATCTATACGAGCAATTTTTGTGACAACAAAAAATTGAAGACTGGAATCGACGGATGACATCAAAATAAATTGCAATTTTGTGTGTTGTCTCGTCTACACGGACAATTTTCTGTGTGTGACAATTTTTATTTGCAACATGACGACTAAAACTCCATTTTTTCCAGCAAATATCTATAATTGTCGTACAAAAATTGGTCAGTTTTGTTTGTCAACGTGGCAAATAAAAATTGTTATATAAAAATTGTCACATAAAAATTGCTCGTGTAGAAGGGGCTTTAGATGAGCAAAACGTCAAACAGCAATTTCTTTACTAAGGAAAGATTTACAGTTCTTATAAAAAAGTAATCAAATTTTCTAAAGCAAAAGCGTAAATCCAAAACTATAGCTCAAATTGGACTCCACAAGATCAAAAGAGAAAATTAGAACAGTGGGTTAGTACCATGGGTTAGTGGCAACTAGCAATACTAATATTAAAACATGGGTAAGTACCAACCAGCAATACCATTATTTAACCATGGGTTAGTACCAACCATCAATATTTAACTTTGGGTAAGTACCAACCAGCAATACCAATATTTAACCAGGGTTAAGTACCAACCAGCAATACCAATATTTAACTATGGGTAAGTACCAACCAGCAATACCAATATTTAAGTATGGGTTAGTACCAACCATCAATATTTAACTATGGGTAAGTACCAACCAGCAATACCAATATTTAACTATGGGTAAGTACCAACCAGCAATACCAATATTTAACCATGGGTTAGTACCAACCAGCAATACCAATATTTAAGTATGGGTTAGTTCTAATAGTCAAGCTATAAGCTATAACCAAGGGCGAGGAAATATTTACAAAGAAAATTAATGACCTATTATTTAAATATTGAAATATTTAGCAATTAGAATACGAGCTCGCCATTTCTATTGATTGGCGATAGAAATTGATTGCGAGTATTCTAATTGTTTTAGTAGAAATCTCTGAAGAGACAAAAGAACGTTATTTTTTTGATAAACAATGACTGAATTTCTTCTAACAAACAATGCTGATGATACAAATTAATTTTTTTCTTACCTAATTGAAATTTTTTGTATCATATTTTCTTGATATTTTAGTTTTCTCTGGGATGACTTGAATTTGAATAAGAGCGTTTTGTTCCTCTTCCAAAACGTCTGAAAAGCGGGAAAGGGACACCATATTG
>JANCMA020026082.1:10000-16890 GCA_024336925.2 Zoanthus solanderi
CTTGTTTAAACTTATATTTAACTGTTGAGCTTCTGACAAACATCAACTGGTAATGGAGGCTGGCAAGAAAGATGTTGAAAAATACATCCAGAGATTTCAGAACATAATTCTGGCATTTTTCACTAACATTAACAATTCAGAGCAATGTAACATAATGCTCAACTCAAACCTCCATATTATGGTTTCATTATAACTTATTATCTTCTGTGGGACCAGAGCCTGTTTGTTAGCTATGCCATGCTGACGAGGACAAAAATGGTTAGAACTGCCAACTTCAGGCTCACTAATTTGAAATGGTAGAAATAAGGGTTAATGTCTGCTTACCAACATGGCTTGGTTGCCCATTTAGTGGCTTCAGGTTAGCTAATAGCACTGTCTATATTCAACGTTTATCAAAGTGCCTTACTATATTTGACGGACAATGAAAATAAAGGATCTTTCATGGACTTTCAAGAACCTTTCCCAGCAGATTCAAAGACCTCACACTGCAAATTTTTAGTTTTCACTTTCAATAAATATCTAAATGAGTAAATTAATAATACTGTCAATTTACCTAGCAGATTAAGGATTGTTATTCTGTACACTAAGCTAATTCCTTAAAGAGACAAATAGCCCATGGAGCCTGCAATTATCCTTGGTTTCTGTAGTGTCAAGCAGATAAGACTGACCCCCCTGGATGGGACACTAATCTATCACAGGTTAGCTCGCAGCAAGATGCTGGTATTCATTTACCTATCCTGGAAGGATGGAAAGCTGATTTAGCAAAGAAGGAAAAGAAGGTCGTACAAATATTCAAATCTCGGCGGGGCTGGGGATCGAACTGGGAACCTTGTGGTCAGATCTTACTAAATTCACCAACCATGCCCACGCTGTTATTCTGTAAGAGTAACTCATTTTCATTTGTCAATGTTGTACCAAAACCAAAGGATGAAAACAGTGAAGCCAGTCTTGCAAATAGGTGCCTTTTACCATAAGTCATCAGGAAAACATTGCAAACTAGTGCAATTTAGGTTGAGTGCTGATTCAGAAAATCATCTGCCCATCACAAACCTTCTAAGAAACAATTTTGCTTTCAACTGGAGATCCAGCTTGAAAAAAGCCCTGCTGCTGCAAAAAACAAATATTCAATGATTTTCAATGAAAGGCAATTTTCAAGGCCAAGAAATTTTTCAGATTTTTCAGGGCTTTTCAGACTCATGGGAATCCTTTAAACTTTAAACTTCATGAAACACACATGATTCGGAAAATACCTACCAAACTCAGTGTTTCCCATATAGCTAATGAGTCGCTGGGCTACAAGAGAGCCATTGTTTTCAACTTTTGCCACTACCTCAACAACACCGTGAGGTTCTTCAGCCAACTAAAACAAATCATATATGCTCAGTGAATATATACCCTGAAGTTCCAAATAATTGTAGGTATACAATTATTATTTTTGAGAAAAAAATGACTCTATTCAGCTTAACTAGGGACTGTACGATTATTAATTTTTGAGATTTTCCACTCCATACGAACCTTATTTGGGCCTTTCAAACAGCAGTGGTTTTACATGAATAATGAACTTGCAACTGCTTAAGAAACTGCTTGTGTTTTCGTAAAATTGTAGCACAACAGAATGCAAGCATTCTCTGACAGCGATAGCCATTTTGTTTGCTACCCTCATTCCCAGAGCCCACATGGTCCTTGAGCAGCATAAGATCAAGACACATGAATGAATTTTTATTATTTTGCCCTGTACTATTATTAGTTTTGGAAGATTTTTCCATACTATCATTCGAAACTTCTGAGTAAATAAATACTTAATGACAACTCATAAAGAATTCCAGCTGTTAGGAGGCAAATCAGTTGATATTTACAAGCATGGTGAGTTTGTCTCAAAGATCACAAATCCATTCAGTAGTCAAGAGGACAAATCCATTCAGTAGTCCAAGTTGGGGATCTGAACCTCAGTCATCCACCTTCAAATCACTTACTCTGACTGACTTTGACTACCTTTAGATATTAAATGGTACAACTTTGTGAATAAACTTACTGGTTCATTTAAAATCACTCTTACAACTTTCTTATCACTTGCAAGAATTTTAAGTTCTTGACCTGATGGACTGACCTACAGATAAAGAGTCACACAAAGCTTAATCAGTGTTAACACTATACAGTTCTGATGCGAATGAAACCATCTTTGTTATCCATTAAAACTTTTTAAAAATAATTTGGATAGTACTTGGGTTTTGATTGGTCAACAACTGTGTTTTCATAGTGCTATGAAGCATGAAAATGACGTGAGCAATGTGGTTTGACTGTCTCCAAGTTGTGAGAGTTTACAGTACCGGTAAGCATTTTGTATATCGTCTTTCTTTTTGTTATCAATGAAAGTAATAATTTTATAAAAGAAAGAAAACATTTTTTTGGTGCCTCCATAGCCTGTTGAAAACCTCTGCAAAGTTTGTGAGAATTCTTGAGCAGGTGAATCTGATCTGCTCTTGAGTTCTCCTAAACTTTCGCCTCAGTTTTGACCAGGCTATGAAGGCACAGAAAACATGTTTTATTTCTTAAATGAGGCATTATTTCCTTACTGCATTTCAGGCATACTTTATATTTAGGCCAAACAAAATATTATCTGTGGTTCCAGTCACCCAACCGAACCTAATTTTTTAGTGCCGAATTGCCAGTCATATAACATTTTACTGCTTTTTTTGCTATATTTTTGAAAATAACTTTTCTTTCTTCCAGTCAAGATTTTTGAAAACTTCAATATCTGTTGTGTTTTTTCGATATAACTACAGATACAATAAAATAAAATGTAGAATCATCCTATATCGTGATGTGGCTATGTAACATCACCCAACTTGTAGCAGTTATAAATAGGCAAAATGCTTTATCTTCAGCCCAAGTGATATATACTAACTTAAAAAAGATATTTAAATAAAAAAATTAAAAATAAAATTAAAAAATAAAATAAATTATTAAATCCGACTGACCGACCCTACTTTTTAAGGGCATACAGTATGACCAGAATCACAGATTTTTTTTTTTTTTTTTGGCTTTATGCACACTGTTTCATTGCATATATTACTACAGGAGGTAGGGTCGGGGTAGGGGTTAGTTTTCATGCATAATTTATGCAGGAGTCAATGACAACTCCCACCCCCACCCCAGGACAAGGTGGGGATTTGTTACAGACCTAATTTCAAATACTAACTAATTCCGCTCATCCTGGATAAGCTGTCCACCTACCAAGGTCCTTAAATGCTCCCACCATGTGGGGCCTCCCTTGCCTGAGATGTACTGGATTAGGAGCCCAAAAAGTGAGAACACAACAAATTCACACCCAAACCCCTATCCTGGGGACAGTTAGATACAAATATTACCCAATCCCATCCCCTCGGTTATGCAATTTCCCTCAAATCCCCCTTTTTTTTCCAATACCCACCTTGTCCTGCGGTTTACATGTCATGAATTCTGCATTACTATAATGCCCCAGTAAACGTATAGATGAGATAGCAATATAATAAACAAGGCTGGTCTATAAAGGATATATCAAATAGTGAAACTGTGTCACAAAACTGCAATCGAACGTTTCATACTCGTCGAAGAAATACAAACGACTGTATTTTGGATCGAAGACCACTAACTTTCTGAAGATTTTAATAAATTAAGAGTTGCCAACCACAACAACACAAAAACTGGACTTTTTGTAAATATCAATAAGCAATTCATTGTAACGTATGGAAGCTGAAAAGGGAAAAACGTGAAATTATTTTTCTTTTTGGTACATAAAAGCAGAAAAAATGTCGGAAGATGTTTGACAACAGGTTTGAAATCTCAGGTAAGGATAGATCACATTTGTTACTTAAAAAATATGTTCCATACCTCCGATACCTCTCCAACAAGTGTAACTAGTTTTCCAAGATATTCTCGAAGCATAGACGCGTTCACTCTAGGTGCTTGCATTCCTTGAATTTTGTGATCACTGGCACACAATTCTGTTCTCTTGGCGGCAAATCTGTAACCTTTTGGCGCGCTGGATTTTGTAGAACTCAATCTCTTTTGCGGAGCTCATTTCCAGGTTTCTGACCGAGTTAGAGAAGATCTGCTGACAACACACGGTTTATAGAACTCGAAGCGAATAAAAATGTAGGAATTGCTAATGCAAAATGAATTTCATTTCGAATATATATTCTAAAGTTGTGCCAAAGATGGGTAGTTCCGTAAGCGCATCACACGAAACGCAAAGGAGGAGAGTGCCTGACTCGTATCTAAGTTCCCAGAATCAGAACGACGGTGTGGAAGAATTTTACGATGCAGACGATGGCTTTGTCGTTTATAACAACACACTGCCCGCTAAGAAATGCAAGGTAATAATTTTTAATAATGGACTAATTTTGACAGCATCGATTGAAGATTTATTGCAAATATCTTTTAAACCCTATAAAGGAAAAAATGGTTTAGGGCCAACGGAAAATTACTCATTGACAAATGCGTCGGCGAGTAATTTAATTTTAGAGTTTTTTTTAGGAACTCAAAGTAAAAGTGTGAGTATGAACCAAGCTTACCGCGATCTCTTTAACCAATCGTGTCCTTTACACGAATTAATATTAATGCCTGATTTTTTTCCTATTGATTTCATAGTCATTGTTTGATAGAAATACAGACATATAAATATTTCTTGTGTTTTGTTTGTCTTATTTACTAATTTAGCTGGCCAAAGGCCTACTAATTGGGAACACCATCTTTACCACTCTAAGGTGGATGGAGACTTTTCACATTACAGACACAAACACATAAAAACAGATATATCTCCGAGGGCCTACGATTTAACATCCTTATCCGAGAAGACGCGAAAGTCTAACCATTTGCAGATGTAGAGCAAAGGCAGCACTTTCTCCTCAATTATTTTAAGACCCTGAGTGTTGGTCCGGCCAGGAATCGAACCTGAGCCTCCCGCATGATAGATTGGCCCCTAACCAACTAGGCTAACGAGATAGCTAACAAGACGGCGGTATTAAAAATATACTGTTAAAAGCAATACATCTCCTCAAAGACTGTAACATACGTATCGTATGGATACTGATATCTAAAATGGCACTTTACAGGCAAACATTTGTTTCATGATCTGATCAATCTTGTGTCTCAACTCTATATGATGAAGTTGTCTTGAAAACAATTCATCCGTGATCCAACTCTTCTTCCTGATCTAGACAACCAAGAATGTACAGGTCACTCTTTCTCTTACATCATCTTTATCAGATTCAACTGTGGAATCTTGATTGCTAAAATCAGTTTCAGTTTCAGTTCATTGTATTTTTGCAACACAAATATATACATTTACAAAATTCATTAGGAATTACTCTTTAAGGAGGCAAAGGAAGCCTACAAGAAACCAAGAGGCTGTGGGCTCCCTTTAAAATAAAGATTGATTATATCCAACGGACGTGCTATGACTCATTCAAATCATTCAATGACTGCCAAACCTTCATCATCATCATCAGAGTTAGATTCCAAGTCACTTTCAGAATCACCAGAACTAGACATGCAACTTGATTATTTGTAAGATTGTACTGTGCTGATATTATCTTTAGTTGTGTATGCCTTCTTTCCTGTAGCTTATAAATGATTCCTTAAAAGATATTTGTTAAGTTCTTTAACTTTAAGTTTGTTTAATTTTCCCAAATCAGTCATATCAAACCAGTTGTAGTCATCATAAGTTTTGGCTTCCCCAATTGTTCGTTTCAGTTTTCTCTCTCTTTCTCTTATCTTTGACCACATGCTTCTCAACACAAAATTTTTTGTATTAGAAAACAAATGGAGTGAGATGGTACAGACATGTGTTGAGGAGGGATGATGGGCATGTTTTGAGAAAAGCATTGGAGTTTGAAGTGACGGGTAAGAGGAAGGAAGGACGACCAAAGAAGACGTGGAAGATACAAGTGGAGAAGGAGAGCAAGAGTGTTGGTTTGGAAAAAAAGAATGCCATGAATCGAGCGAGATGGAGAGTGGTAGTTGGAGAGATTGCTTCCAAAATGGGGGAAATCCGGCCACCCCCATTTACAGGGATAAACATGGATCAAAATTAGATTGATTGATTGATTGATTGATTGATTGATTGATTGATTGATTGATTGAACTAATCTGTTTGCAATTACTTGAGAAAATATAAACAGATTTGAACTGCTTTTTCTGATATATTTAGTTCCTGGAGCAAAGTCATTGATTTCCCTCATCTTGCCATTGAATGTTGCTTAATGAGTCTTGGAAAGTGGAAGATAGTGCTCTTTATTATTTGGATCTAGCTGAGGAGCAGGAATTCTAGAAAATTTGGGTCCTACCCACAGAGAATTCACACAGTTATCACGTGGCACTTGTTCTCTCTCCATACAATCCTCTTTAATGTATTCAAAGTACAACTCTCCCATCATCATCATCCAATTTTGATCCAGTTTTATCCCCGTAAATGGGGTTGGCCGAATTTACCCCACCCTAACGGCAATCTCTCCAACTTCCACTGTCCATCTTGCTCGACTCAAGGCATCCTCCTTCAAACCAATACTCTTGCTCTCCTTCTCCACTTGCATCTTCCACGTCTACTTTGGCCGTCCTCTCTTCCTCTTGCCCTTCACCTCAAACTCCAGTGCTATTCTCAAAACATGCCCATCATCCCTCCTCAACACATACAAAAAGATTGGTAAAAAAATGACAGAATCCTTAATGTAAGATATACTGTTTTATATTGAATCCTGAGTGACTGAAATGTTGGGTTGGTTTTTTCATAATTAAAATCATTTACATGTTCATATGGACTCTTTTTATTATTATGCACATTCCATTATTGAAATAAGAATTTTAATAGTTCCCCCTTTTTTCTCAAATTTAAAAGCTAATCCCCACCCCCC
>JANCMA020026182.1:0-16885 GCA_024336925.2 Zoanthus solanderi
TAATTTAATTTAATTTACTTAAAATTAATTAAAATGCGTTTTAGAAGCATAAATAAGCTATTAGTATTAGTATAGTTTTGCTGTAAAAGTTTAAGCAAGTTTTAAAAATATATATTAAAGATCTCTTACACATAATTTTTTCTACAATTATTTAGAAGATAGTAACCTGAAGATGGTCAAGTGAACCGAAAACGTTTGTTTTTAATAACTTTTTAATAACTTTTGTAATATTTTAGCCTTGTATTTTTAATAGTTTTTATGGAGAATTCAATTTTAAATAATTTGATTTCATTTACTTAAAATGCATTTTAGAAGCAAAAATAAGCTAAGTATGTTATAGTATTGCTGTAAAATGATTAAGCAAGTTTAAGAAAATAAACATTACAGATCTTTTTTGTTCTTTGTTTTGGTTATTATTCAACTAAGGAGCGTTGGATATTTAACAATTATTCCATGAGCGCGCGTTGGATATGAAATGGCGCCTTGTTGGCTATAACCATTCTCATATCCAACAAGCACAAATGGAATAATTGTTTTAATAAATTTAATGAGCTTTATAAAACCATCGAAACTTGCGAACTACATCCAGATTTTCTTTCAGTTCCATTTCAGTTTTACAAAACGACCGGAAGTCGACACGGTTTACAAAAAAAAAAAATCAATTGAAATGTTCGCCTTTTTCAACCGTAGTTGAATGAAAATTTGAACGTTAAGCCGGTGGGTGAAATAATTTCCAGAATTCCGAATGCAGAACGCCACTGCAGTTTACTAGGTTGGCGGAAGTACATCCATGCAAGAATAAACCCTGTAGCCCTAACCCTATAGCTAAACATATAAGCCTTACCCTAATCCTAAAATTACTCAACGTGCACGAATGGAAAGTTTTTTATGGCCGAGATTACGGAAAAGTCGGTGATATACATTTTTTAGCTGACCTAGTATTCTGTAGTCTTGTTCTGCATTCAGCATTCAGCATTCTGCAAATTATACCCGCACACGCTAAGCAAGCGGCTCTGCCGAACAAAGTTTACAACTATCTCAATTTCAAAGAAAATCTGTCAAATGAAGAAGGTGCAATAACGTTGGACAAAAAATTTAAAAAGCGTTAAAAGTTCAAGTTATTTAGTAGCGAGAACTGCAACCGCACTTGAATGAAAATTTGAAAAAGCAAGCGGCTTTGTAGAACAAAGTTTAAAACCATCTCTATCTTAAAGAAAATCTGTTAAATGAGTAAATATACAACAACTGACTTTGGAAAAAAAGTGTTAAAAGTTCAAATTAAAAACGAGAAGTGTAAAAATCGTGTACTTGAAAATGGCAGCGGAAAACTTTGATCTCCATGAAATGTGTGCACTGAGAATTTACAACTTTCCTAAAAAACATTTCTGAAGCCCTGTTTACACGGCACAAACTAACCTGCGTTCGACCCGGGTTAAAACTAATCCGGGTTAGTTTATGTCGTGTAAACACTGCTAACTCGGGTTAAATCTAATCCATCTCCAGAGGTGGGTTCGACCCGGGTAAGTTTTGATCTTGTACATGCGTACTTGTGCGTTTACCCATGAAACCTTGCTGTGTGTTTGGCTCGAGCTACTTGTCATGAGTTGCAAAAGCAGATTGATATCTGTGTACTGTTGTATTTCTAAACAAGGATGAGTGAATCAAGAGGGTCTACTTGGGAGGACAATTAAGTGTTTTCAGTTATTGATTGAAATATGGCCTGATGAGAAAATCCAACAACAGCTAGATACATGCACCAGAAAGACACCAGTCTTGGAAAAGATTGCTCGAAGACTCGAAGAAGAAGGTGGCTTTTGTCGGTCTTTTTTCCATACTTTCAAGATTGTGATGCTTTGTTCTTGGGGAATCTGTGCATGCGTGTGTAACACTAACCCGGGTTCGTCCCAGGTTTGTGTTTATACGCGTCTTTGGTATTTTTCAGTGTCAACAAAGTCGAGTCGAATTGTTACCTGTCATTACAAGAATTGTCAACTTGTCAATACCATGCAATGAGAAACGTTCCGCACGACTTTAAAGAAGCAATTTGAGACCCAAGCTCAAAAAAGACTCTCTGGACTATGAATTGTTTTCTCACTTTCGATCTATCTCAAATCTGAAGCTGTTTTTGTAAGGTCACCAAGAAAGCTGTAGACTGCCAACTTATTGACTACCTTAATGCTAATGGATTCAGGAAATATTTCAATATGCCCGTTAAATCTGCTCACAATACGGAAACTGCTCTCTTAAAAATGCTTTATTTAATTGCAATTGATAGACAGCAATGGGTTTGCTCTCTTAAAAATGCTCTATTTAACTGCAATTGATAGACAGCAATGGGTTCTTCTCTTATTATTTGACTTATCGACCGCTTTTGACACGGTCGACCATACAATCCTGTTAAGTGGACTAGGCACTCAATATGGCATCAAGGGAAACGCTCTTCATTGGTTTGCGTCCTATTTAAAGGAGCGCAGACGGTTTGTTCAAGTGGAAAATACAAGATCATCCTCTGTTGAGTTGCAATGGGGAGTGCCGCAAGGATGAACACTGAGTCCAATTCTTTACACCCTATACACGTCCCCCCTTAGGTGTCATAATTCAAAAACATGGTCTTCGGTTGCACCAGTATGCGGGTGACCGCCAAATGTACTTGTCTTTTAAGCTAAGTCCTAGCGAACGAAGATTTTGTTGCTCTGTCGAAAATGGAGGCTTGTGCTAAAGAAATCTATGCATGGATGGCACGTAATAAACTTAAAATCAATTGCGCGATAAGACTGAGTACCTGGTTATACAATGCCAAATATCCCCCTGAACCCATCAATAATCGACAGCACAATAGCCGGTGTTAGGGTAGCTACAACCAAGTCAGCTGGAAACATAGGAGTCATTTTTAACAATGTTATGAGCCATGAACACCAGGCTCAGATCATCTATAAAGTAGTTTTTATTCACATATGCAATTTATAATCTAAGACCAGGAAATTTCTTACTCAGAAAGATACGGAGGCGTTATTTCATACTTTTATATCATCCAAACGGTATAGCTGCAATTCACTGAGTTGCCACAATACTCATTAGATAAGGCTTAGTGTGTGCACAACGCTGCTATGCTGCATGCAATGTTGTCTCTCGTACTCGTAAAAACGACAGAACCACGCCGGTCCTAAAAGAGCTTCACGCATAATCTTTAAAGCATCACTACTAACTTATAGCGGCCTGGACGCTTTAGCACCTCAATACATATCTGATCTCCTAGTGCAATATAAACTAACACATCTCTCCACGTAACAGTTCTTTGGTAATTAAGGTGTATATTTTAGATTGAAACAATAACCGCTTTCGCCACTCACTCACTTATATCAATCCACCCATTTTTCCTTACATCAGTTTCCTTTCTTCGCAGTTCCATCCTTCCATCCATCAATTTTTTGTTTGTTTGTTCAGTTTTATATTCATTGATTTCCAATTTTATACTGGTGACATACATTGTAGTTTTTATACCGAACGGTGTATCTCAGTCAACATCCCCCGCGCTCACTGATTGCCGTTAATGATGGTAATTCAGGTCTACTGAGAGCAACTGCCACCTTACGACGAGGCGAGGTTACTGGGGATGGTGTCGTTGGTTTCTGAAGTTCTTTTTCGGTGTCCGAGTCAGAGTCTTCACTTTCTTCAGAATCACTTTCGATACGTTGCCTGGTTTTTTGATCGTTGGCAAAATGTGGCATAGTGTCGTGTTTTGTGGCTTCCAGTGCAGCTCTTTCTTGAATGATGTCTCCCAATGAGAGGTTTGGAGCCTTGACTCGTGTGATAGAAACCCTAGGTAATAATAAATGAATAATTAATGAATAATAATAATAATTATAGATGAATAATTGATGTTTAATTAAAACTTTTTAATAAATAAAGACTAATTGATTCCTAAGTTATTGATTGGTTATTTAGTAAATGCTCTTTATTGTTTAGCAATATTGAACATCCGTTTTCAATCGGATTAGTAGACTACAAACTCATAGAATATATCAGTAAGCATACCTTCTTGTACGAGTTGCAGGAGTACCCATATTGCTCCTAATGGGAGTGGGAGCCTGGAAACAAAAATATGGCCAAATCAGCCATAAATACCAACTATATGCATTCCTTGACAAAAAAGGTTTTGGTTTGTATTTTTTATTAGTTTGCATCAAGTTTCAACACTTCACAGATTATAGATTGGAGATAATTCCCTATTCACCAGATATACAATAGATAGAGGATATTACACGGTGGCGCAAATATATGCAGTTTTTATGTTTTCGAGTGGAAAAAAGATTTCACGAGTGAGCTGCGAAAAAATTTGTAGAAGAAAAAAGTACAGGCAACCGTTAACGAAAATTCTGCTGATGCGAAAAAAAATTTTTTCCATGAGACTGGATAAACTTATATGTTCAAGCCAACGTGTAATTTTGTTTTTATTACATAAATATGAGTGTTTGAAAATAAAAAAAAAAACAACGAAAAACAAAGGAAAAACAAAAAAATGATGTCAGCAATATCTTCACTAGTGAGGATATGGAAAATATGTCACTCGTATCCCAGATGTAGTTTCATAAGAAATCCACGTGTGGCGTATTTTACAGTAAAACACTCATATCTATGTAATAAAATAAGTTACAAGTTTGTCTTTAAAAACACTGGAAGTAACAGAATCATTAGTTAGTTTAGTGTAATACATGATGTAACAATGAAATCAAAGGGCTTTTAGAGCTAGCTCATTCATGTAATGGACAATAATATTAAACAGTCTAATAATTAAATCATAAATTTTTTCCAAATGTTTTAATATTAAATTGTATTTAAAAGTAAGATAAAGGCATTATAGGCAATTTTAATTAAAAAAAAGAGAAAAGAAAAAAATTTAAAAAAGGTAAGTACGGGCCTTGCAGTAGGTCCATGGAGCCACGCTCGCAGGACACTTTCACTTCCGTTTACGGTCCACAATTTCCGTCCACAAATTTCGGTTTACAACCACTTCCGTCGATATTTCACCCCCACGATACTCATTCATTGCTTGCATGAATGAGCTAAAAAGAGCTACGCACAAGTGGCGCCAAAATACAAAGAAGTTTGACAGCGAATTACACTCGTCGATTAATCTGAGAGTCAATCTGAGAATCTGAGAATTTTGGTCATTTTCCAATCTCTTTTAACTTAATCTAAACTCGTAACCCGTTGCCCTTGCACTCCCTTAACAAATTTGAATAGGTTTACGCTAATTGTTTTTTCATGTATTTTAACATTAGGTTGAGATGGGAGCTGGAGGGATGATCTATTTTATAATTCTAGTCAAAGTTAACAACGAACCGTGCCAAGCATTTTCTCCAAGATCACATTGTGCTCCTCCTTTGCTCAGTGTACAGTACTTCAAGCACAATTACCTGTGCATTATAGCACAGAGATTAATATAAGCTTTTGTGGCCTTAGGCGGCAAAAGATGGCTTCCTGTTAATAGATAATCAGATGGGGAAACACAACTCTTTATTGTAATAAGTTTTTCAGGGTCCATATGTTTTCTGTGAAATCATTTTCTGTAACCATCATATTTCCAAACGCTGTCTTGAAATATTCACTACCTTACCAACTTTTCAGTGTTTCTGCTGTCTTTTTGTTTCTTTTCCAAACGTTTTATAATCTTCTTAATTTCATCATCAGCGATATCAGCCGCAGTTTTTCCCTTTGTCGGAAAAGATAGCAAGATAATGGCAGTGTTAGTTTCACCGTGAAGCGGTGTCAGGAGGATGTAGGCTTTATAACAAATTAAAGAGAGGGCGAGTGTGTGGTTGAATTTTAAATACATTACTTGTTATTCAAACTATAGTAAATATAGATACATGTTCACTTAAACACATATTTCTTATGTAACTTTTGTTTTACTTATAGTTTTATTTTTAGAGTAAATTTGAAGAATAGGAGTTTTAAATGACTTTTGTTATAATTGAAAGTATATTTCTAGTTTTGTAAAACGTTTGCCTTTAGTAATACGGCTCAAAAAGTTAATATTATTTATCAGTTATTTGAGATCATATCAGATTGAGCAGTTAAGCCTGGTTCACACTTGTGAAATAAGCAAAAGCATAATCTTTATATCTTCATACAATCTTCACACTCGTGAAATAAACACAAGAAAACAAAAAATACGCACGCGCGAAGTGGACTGGTGACAACAACAGCTTGCTTATGCTTGCTTCACGGATGTTCTCATTGGTGAAACAAACGAAATAAGCATAAGCGCAAGAGAAAGGATGCTCAGTCTTTTTCTTGTGCTTGCTCTTGTGCTTGTTTCACGCATGTTCACACTTGGATTTTCTTGTGCTTATGCTTGTGCGTATTTCACAAGTGCAAACCAAGCTTTATTCGCGCTGAGTGTGTCATAATTTCTCTACACTATGGTTACCCTACCACTTTATCAGTTGCATCCAGCTTCGCTCCGTGTTCGGCGAGTATCTCTAGGACCTCTTCCTGGTTCCAATAAGCAGCAGCGTGGACTGGCGACCAGCCATCGAGGTCCTTTGCGTTTATATCTACTCCAGCTTTCAGTAATAAACTAAAGCAGCGAATTATAAATATATTACATTTGGAGGTTTGGGCTTCGACAAAAAGGGACAAAAGATGTCAGGATGAGGTGATGGGTCAGTTTAGGATTTCTAAACATTTGTTACTTACTCAATCACTTTCAAGTATCCCTTGGCACAAGCCACGTGTAGAGCGGTACCTCCTAGGAGAATACAACATTGCGTTGGCGTGTTACAACATGCGCAGATACAAATCCCTTCCTACAACAATTATCTTCTGCCTTTGTATACAAATACAATCTAGATTTGTAATTATGATTTTTATTACGGCCAGATATGAGAGAAACTCACAACTTAAAATAACCATAACTGCAAAAAATGTTTTATCGAATTATTATGAACACCAAAAGATTTCTGACTATATAACAAGAAATTTGATGGCTGATTCTGTTTTCATTGGTCTCTTATATATCTATCTATCTATATATATATATATACATACATATGTTGTTTAGCTTTTGGCGTTACGCATGCGTAGGGGACTGGCACTTGGCAGAAACCCGCCATTGAAGTTACAATCGAAGTTAGTTTATACATATATAGGTTAACATTTCAAGTTTATTTTGCTTGTTAATATATATATATATATATATGTATGATATACCATGCCTAAATACAGGCACCTGATCTGTCAGGAGTTTCGTCAATCTTTTGTTTATATAACCAGTTTTGCGCATGCTCTCTCATGACCCGTTCCTCCTCGGCGCGAACATTTTCAAGGTCAATTCCTGGTTAAAACAAACAAACAAACAAACACGATTATCACTTTAAGATATATGAATAGATAAGTATAAACATGATATTAAAGAGAATGCTGGGACATGGTTTGGACAAAGGGTTCATGTATAGTCAATCTTCGACGTTAAATCTTGATTCACATTAAAGCTCGCATGTATAATGAGGGTGCTTTTTACTTTCAATTCTGTAAAAAAAAAAGTTTTTATCGTGATGGAACTGAGATATTATTTTAGAAACAATTGCTTGCGTACTTTCTGACTGCTCCGTTACCAAAGGGGGACCATTAAATAGAAATACGAATTTTAAACGTTTTTAGTCATTTTCTTCGTTGATGAACACAAGTATATATATAGACAACAATAATAATAGTAGTAGTGCTAGGTTGAAGCAACTAAAATAGGACCTTAGGCAGCGCCCTCGCAGCGGCTAGAGAAGTGGGGAGCTAAAGCGAGCGCTATAGCGCGAGTGATTTCTAGAAGGTACCGGGAGCTTGCATTCCCGGGAAATTTTGCAAATTTGTGTTGCTAAAATTATTAGAAATGCACTCAAATTTTAAAGCATGATATAATTTGCCCAATGTGTGTTTTTTTTTTCTTTCTATCTTTTTTTTAATTTTTTCCGAGCAAAAAAGTGGGCCCATCCCCTCTCTGGCCTCCGCGGGAGGGCCCTCTAAGGTCACGTTGGTGGTATGCATAACCCCTTAAATTTACCATAAATAGTGAGCTCATATGTAGTGATGACTTATTTAAAAGAGCTCTTAGCCTCAACTGCCAATATTGCCAGAAATGATCATTATACAGCTGATAAAACTACCTTTCTTCTCTATCTCCTTTTTGAGAAAGTTAATCATGTCTTCCCTTTCTTCCTCTTCTGCAAAGTCCAAAGGCAAATCTCCATCATTGTTTACGGAAGCCACATCAGCCCCGCTTCTGATAAGAAAGCTGCAGATGCAATGATTGACAACTTTAAGAAAACAGAGGCATGTTTAAATTCTTTGTAGGTATTTCCAAACAAGGCCATCTTACTGTTTTAATGTCTAATATAATGTGTCTGTCTAGAAAGTTTATCAACATTGCAAAAGCCGTGAAAGAAACGAAGTATAAGATTCATTCTGCAGAACGATCTTTTCAGCCTGGCTCACTGACTGTTATGACACACAACACGTATATATTTAAGATAAATAGTAAATACACAGGAAAAAAATTGAGTTCCAAGTCATATTTTTTTCGGATGAGTATGCTGGAAAGAATTTATACTCAAGATTTTTTTTTTTATCAGATGTTCTTGAAACTGATTTGGTCACAGAAAGATGCAACAAACCTTAGCTGAAATCCCAGCACCATTATCCTTCACTTAACTTTGCACAAAGATTGAAAGAACGTGCTAAAAGGTGATGATGATGATTTTGGGGATGATTATAATTATGATGATGATAATTTCGGTGAAAATGATGATGATAAAAATGATGATATTTTGATGGGGTTAATCATGTTGATGACGATGAAGATGATGATGATGAAGATGATCAAGATGATTTGGGGGATGATTATGATGATGATCATGATGATAATTTTGATGAAAATGATGATGATGATGATGACAGTCTGCAGCTAGCGCAGGATTTGAACCTGGGATCACCGAAGACAAACCCATTTAGTAGCTATAGAAGAAAATTAGAACCTCGATTCACCGAGGACGAATCCACTTGGTAGTTAGAGCGGGATTAGTTGAACCTGGGATCACTGCATTTTTATTTAACTTTTCTTATTATTGAACACATTGTATCAATGATGATGTTAATTATTTATTGTTTTTTACTTGACTCGATGTTTTTCTCAAAGACACAGATGTGTTTGCCCACATGAACGTGGTAAACTTGCTGACTTGTTCTACCGTACGGAATCAAAAATAGAAAGTAATTTAGTTCATTTGAGACTTGTAGATTCCGTCTTTGACAAAATGGCAACTTGGTGTGTGTATGAAATCTGCTCGCTGAATATAACTTTCGCAATACATCTACAGAAATATAAGTTGATGTTTGTTGAAAGTGTTAGGCTGCTAAAGAAGAGTATTGTGTTAATTTTACTTTACCAGATGATAAAACGAATAAAGTAGAAAAACTATCTTGAAATAAGTTCTCTCTGCTGACGGGCATACTTGAAACATGATCTAACTAATGCTGGTATCTCGCGTATCCTTTTCGATTGATGTCAGAGTTTATGTGTGAGATCTAGAATAACCGGAAAGATGTAACCATAATTAACCATCGGCGAACAAACAATGTCTGATAGTCTTCCATTCCAAAACTATTGACTCTGCTAAAAAAATCTAATTTTTTTGAAATATCTTTTGACAGCTAACACCTTCATAATCTTACCCATACATTTTTTTTGTTTTATATTTTCAAGATCTGGTGTTAAGTGTTTGACCTTCAATTATTATAGGTTTTGTAACTCGATAACCTATTAGACGCATACTAGAATAGATTGAAGAACTTCTCTGGAACTAAATTCAGTTGACTGTATCAGTGTAAGGTTTTGGGCTTACCGAGCAATCTCAACGTCCCCACAATGAGCTGCAACATGTAATGGCGACCAACCTTCATTGTCTCTCAGATCCAATCTTGCACCTGAATTAATTAACATTTTGACCAGATCAAATCGCTCATCCATACAAGCCTGCAAACAAATCATATGGGATTAGCACAGATATTCTATATATAACAATGAAGACTGACAAGACTAGTTAATTTGCAAATCACTTCATTGCGGCTCCTTCAGAAAAATTAGAATGCGCGCTGATAAAAAAAAATGTTGAAACTCATTATAAAGTTTAAGAAAAATTGCTTAAAGTCAATAATTACTAGCATTTCTCCACGGCTACAGCTTGTTCAGATGAAGCAGTGAGAACAACACGATGATTCGGTTATCTTTTTAGCATGGTATTGTGAATATTCAAGCAATGCAGATACAACATAACTTCCATAAAAAGTATGGCTTTAAGATCGGAAAGCTTTTTATACTCAAACAAAAAACAGGGAATTTTTATTGAGTTTAAATATAAATGGCCGGCGTTTATGAGAGACACTTTTTTTGGATGAAAACAATCTCGGATCGACAAATTTAAGTTATAAAGATTTACCAATGAATAACCCTTCAGTAATCCTTTTAAAAACTCTTTTGAATGTATAAATAATCAAAATTGAAAATTAAAAATTATTTCATCTCCACTTATTTGAAACTATTAAGTTTAGATTTAGAGCCGGCCAATTATCGACCCGGCAACAAGAAGATGTTGACATGATATTCATAGCACTTTCTACTGCAAAACTGAAAAAAGCTGGGAAAAAAATCAAATCAAATCAAAACAACAAAAGAAAGTGTCATAAAAAACTGTCCATTTGTTGCAGTTGCAAACCGTACCTTGTCATTTTCAACGGTACGTTAACATATTATTTGTCCAAATATAGCAATGGCATTACAAGTTATCTATCGCAGTTTTCGCTTGATACAAACAAACTAAACTGTTTATGGGTGAAAACAGAAATTGTATATAAATGGAACGCAGTTCCCTCCTTAAGAAAACAAAATCTACTAAATAGGATAGTACCTGATGTAGTGGTGTCAAACCATCCACGTTTTGAAAGTTAATACTTTCAGCATTGCTTTTTACTAATAACTTCACTTCGTCAATATCTCCGACTGAAACTGCAAATAGTAAAACCGTTCCAGGACAGAATTGAACTTTCGAGTGTTTTCGCGACCTGTATGAAGATTGTCGATCTGTTTCGCTCCCTTTCCATCTTTGGAGAGCCTCGACTGATTTTTGCCGAACAAACTGTGCTCGGGACTGTTGAATTCCAGCAGTAGAAGCTTTCTTCATTTTCTTACGAGGTCAAATGGCATTTAGTGCCAAATTCCAAATTTTCCCGGTGCACACCTAACGTCACCCTGTTGACAGACTGTTACAGCTTGTTCACGCGAGGGCTTTTCATGATTCAGATTTAGTCATATGTATCTAGCAGCCGTGTAATAATAATTACTTATAAACGAAATCAATATTTGACCAATTTAATTGAAACAAAAAACAAATCCTTTAATTCCGTGTAACTTTGATAATGCAGATTTCTTTTAAATTTATTGTAATTGAAATAAAAGGTTCAGTCCTTAAAACTTGTAATGCTTGATAGTAAAACCCAATAAAAACATGAAAAGGTCATTTAATGAAATAAGCGTCATATGGTATTCACATTTAGACTGAAATATACCTATATAAATCCATAAAGTCTCATATTTTCAAAAGTAAATTTTCAGAATCTTACATAGACCTATTTGTAAATACATTTATCATGGCGAGAGTATCCTTATTTGGACCTGTATCTAGGGACAACCAGACACGGTTGATCGAAGGGACGTTGGTATATTAATGCAGATTTACTCATATTTAGTTCTAACGGCGATGATAATTTGTTTTTCACATATAATGTCTATTTGGTATATTAGTGCAGGTTGTGAATAGCTATTCATTCGCGTCCTTCAGTTCGCGCACCAGTAAAGTAAACACCTAATGATCGGATTTAACATTAACAGTTAATCCATCTTCCTGTTTCTTACTTTCTATAGCTTGCTTTGGGTTAGAATTATGGAGTTGACATGTTCCTTTGATTGGTAAAATTGAACAGTACTTTGTAAGCATCACAAAGCTTTGAAAAATTAGTCTTTGAATTTTGTCTTAATCCAGGATTAAGTCAATCGGAGTTTGTGGTACCGGGCCCAGGTGACCATAGGCATAGCTACATCAACTGCTAGTATAGCTTAAGACTAACAGTGAAACTTTCAAAAAAAACAAAGAAAAGATTATAGTTTACCTTATCTCTTACTTTTAAATCAAAATCCCTCGTCTTTTAAACATTGAAATGTACAAAATTCAATCAGTCATTCATTTCATCAGATGCCTTGGTGGCCTAGTGGTAATCCTATAGGACTATCAATTCGAAAAATCACATGTACTTTCAATTATCCCCCAAAAAATAAACAACCCCATAGATGTAGAGTATATAGAGGCAAGAGCAGAGGGACATGGAGGCAGAGGCAAATAACTTGCAGATAACTTGCAAAAATAGGTTTAAATTAACATGGTTGGCTTGTTGCTTGGCTTGTTGAAAGAGGCATTACATAATTTTCCCGAAGGGATATGTAATGCCTCTTTAACTTTAAGCTGGAATGGAGTTTCAGCTGGCGGGTTTGTGCTGACAGTAATGCCAGTTACATCACCGGTGAAACCAACCGAGACTTTTCCACACGTGTGGAGTACCTCCAACTGTTCTGTAGTTCGGCGGTAGATCTCGTTTCTTCCCATGAGTCCCAGTCCCAGTCCCTGAGTCCCAGTCCCCATCACTCCTTTCCGTCGATTCTCCATTGTCCTTCTCTATGTAGTCTTTGGTCTCCCTCTCTTCCTTTTGCCTTCGGGTGTCCAGGTCAAAGCTATGTTGGAATTATTTCACCTATCCTGCCTTAGATCTTTTCAATTTTCATTTCCTCACTCACAGTTTTCATCTCCACTTTTGCGTGATCTTCCCAGTGCACACGCAGGATTCTCCGTAGGTATTTGTTTGAAAAACGTTTACTGATTTGTCATATCCTTTGTTCATCTTAAATTTTTCACAACCATATACAGCAAGAAGGGTAGCACTAGAGTCTTGAATAGCATTAGCTTAATTTTCCACGAAAAGATTCTATCCCATCTGACAAACCCTCCATTTTCTTTCCCTACTCTGTTCTTGAGATCTTTCTGTGAATTATTTGACATCTTCTATCTCTTGTGCGTCAATCGTCATCTTTAGTTCTTGGTCCTTTGCTTTCCAAATATTGTTTTTTAAAGGACAACAACGCTACACCGTCAGCAAAATCCAAATCATCAGGTTTTGAGTTTAGCTCCCACCTTATTCCATTTTCACCTGGCTCCACCGTCCTTCTCATAATCCAGTCCATATTTATTAGAAACAAGAACCCTGACATGTTACACCCTTGTTTTACTCCTGTCTTGATTTGATCCATTCGCCATATTTCACTCCGCCGTCCTTCTCATAATCCAGTCCATATTCATTAGAAACGAGAGCCCTGACATGTTAAAGCCTTGTTTTACTCTTTTCTTGATGTTGATCCATTGGCCTTTTTCTTCCTGATCCTCTAAAGCAGCACTGAAAACCTTTGTAGAATAATTTTACCATTCACATTACATTCTCGGGGATTCCATACTTTTGCATAATCACCCGTAAGCTTTCACGATGGACGAAATTTAAGGCTTTCTAAAGATTTATGAAGCAAACGTCTCGTCACTGTAGTTCGACCTAACTGACCTGGCTGGCGTCAACGCTTTAAACTCTTTAACTTGTACATCAACTTCCTTACGGTAAGCATTGAAAATTCCTGGAGCAATTGATGGAGCTAAAAGTCAAAAAATGTAGATGTTGCTTTGAAGCAAAATCGAGCAAGGACAAAATTGAAAATTTACCTAAAAACACTGAGCTCTCCTTAAGACTTATTTCACGTTTTAATCTTTCATCAACAAACAGACCTTTATTTATGCAACATTTCTTCCCCTTTCGAAGCGTGCAATTCATTTTGAAATACCTATTATATCTAGGCTCCAAACGTTCTATTTCTGCTAGCAACTTTGGTTAGGCCTCCATACTTCACAAATTAAATTGGCCCCGATCGAATGCATGACGGAAAAATGTTACTATTTTCCTGCGGGAAAGCCCCTCTCAAACACTGAATTTTTTCACTTTTTATGCAAGTCTCAGAGCATGCTAACAATCTGCACAATTGATTCAGATACTTTTTTCTTTTAGTTAAACTGCTTAAAATGCAGAGTACAGCTGGTACGACCAAGCGGATTTGCTACATGAAAGACAAACCGTTTGCCAATCAAGATGAGCATACCAACAACTTTACCAAATTCACAATTCCAACATACAGTTCTTTGATACAAGGTTTAAGCCTTCTTAGCCTTTTATGATGAGCTCAGGCACCCTAAAAAGCACGATACAATTATGTAAATTTCAATATTTTGGCACTCGAAACTGCCGTTTACTAAATTGATTATGGCGAGCAAGGTCACGTGACGGGCTGTTATGTGTCATCGTACATGGATGCCATATCAAATCTCACATTTTTGATTTTGGTGAAAATTGTTAGATACCCACCCCTTACACTGCTTCGAACACTCTATTTTCGTAAATTTCTTGTATTTCACCCTTACCACCCTAAAATGTTCTCGTCGTTCACGAAATTAAAACATTAGCAGAGATGGACGAGACGTAGAAATGAAGAACTTTCTCAAAAGCGTGATAAGCAAAAATTAGTAAATACTTCTGAGTGTTATAAATGCAATTACAATAATTATTTGATTGATTTACTTAGAGACCTTTTAGAAAAAAACTGTCCTGGTGCTTGACTTGACGGTACGTACCGGTTTAACAACCACATAGTTCAGAGATTGAACAGAATGTAAAATTAAAAAAACTGTACGACGTTAGATCGTCTAAGCTTATTTTAAGGGCTACATTCCTGCTCCCGGAGAGGCCCTTTTTAAGACACATTATAAAATCTGGATCTGCTGCCATGGCAACAGTATAGTTAAACAACAGTATCGTAGTAATGTTATGTAGTGGGCAGTTGAATTATGATAGCAGTTTCTGAAAAAAATCATTTCTTGGTGAAAATTGGGTTCTTACTCTTACTCTTACTCTTACTCTTGCTCTTGCTCTTGCTCTTGCTCTTACTCTTACTCTTACTCTTGCTCTTACTCAGATTACTCTTCCTCTTCCTCTTACTCTTACTCTTACTCTTGCTCTTACTCTTACTCTTGCTCTTACTCTTACTCTTACTCTTACTCTTACTCAGATTACTCTTACTCTTACTCAGATTACTCTTACTCTTACTCAGATTACTCTTACTCTTGCTCTTACTCTTACTCTTACTCAGATTACTCTTACTCTTACTCAGATTACTCTTACTCTTATTCAGATTACTCTTACTCTTGCTCTTACTCAGATTACTCTTACTCTTACTCAGATTACTCTTACTCTTGCTCTTACTCAGATTACTCTTACTCTTACTCTTACTCATACTCTTACTCAGATTACTCTTACTCTTACTCAGATTACTCTTACTCTTGCTCTTACTCAGATTACTCTTACTCTTACCCAGATTACTCTTACTCTTGCTCTTACTCAGATTACTCTTACTCTTGCTCTTACTCAGATTACTCTTACTCTTACTCTTACTCTTACTCTTACTCTTACTTTTACTCTTGCTCTTACTCTTACTCTTACCCTTACTCTTACTCTTGCTCTTACTCAGATTACTCTTACTCTTGCTCTTACTCAGATTACTCTTGCTCTTACTCTTACTCTTACTCTTGCTCTTACTCTTACTCTTACTCTTGCTCTTGCTCTTACTCTTACTCTTGCTCTTACTCTTACTCTTACTCTTACTCTTACTCTTGCTCTTACTCAGATTACTCTTACTCTTGATCTTACTCAGATTACTCTTACTCTTACTCTTACTCAGATTACTCTTGCTCTTACTCTTACTCTTACTCTTGCTCTTGCTCTTGCTCTTGCTCTTACTCTTACTCTTGCTCTTGCTCTTGCTCAGATTACTCTTACTCTTACTCTTACTCAGATTACTCTTACTCTTACTCTTACTCTTACTCTTGCTCTTACTCTTACTCTTGCTCTTGCTCTTGCTCTTACTCTGTACAATTTTTTTTCCATTTTTCTATGCCTCGAACAGCTTCCCTTTTACTCCTTGAGTTTGGACCACTACCATTACTCCATTAAACAGCTGTTAGGTCTTTCAGGATATTTTCTTTATGTTATGTTTCTTTTTTTATTATTTAGTTAAAACTTAGTGCTTCTTTTTTTTTTTTCAGTTAAAAAAAAGATTGTGTTTTTCCTCCTGACTCAAGGATTCGAACACTGATCAAATCCTGTGTTAACCTTAAGGATTTTGCTTATACCACTCGTCTATCCCACCTGTGTGTGGCGATAGATGCATAAATTGCGTTTTCTATGTCTTTTTTTTTTAATATAAGTAGTAGTTAAAACTTAGTGCTTTCCAATTTTTTTTTCTATCAAAAGATTTTGTTTTTATCCCTACTTCAGGATTCGAACTTCGATCAAACCTTCTATTAATCTTTACGCTTATGCTTTTTCCCACTAGTTTATTTGACCTCTATTTGGCGATAAATGAATAATTTGAGTTATTTATGTCTTTTTTTATATTTAGTTATACTAGCAGTTTAAAAAAACGTTTTCCGCTACGCAAGGGGTAGTAGAACTGTTACAGTTCTACCGCTTTGAACTATAAGAACTAAAGCTAAAGAGAATTAAAGAGGTGTTTGAAAACCTGAGGGGTTTCGTTTATTCCTGCGGTAAAACTGCAATAATCATCATCATCATTCATCCTCATCGTGCCGTCGGGCGCATAGGGCCACAACGTCTGCTCTCCATTCCGCTCTGTGTTTGG
>JANCMA020026274.1:0-16881 GCA_024336925.2 Zoanthus solanderi
GTAACTACAACCAGGTTGGTTTAACCTTATGTAATGGGATCCTATAGGGTGCAAGAATAACAAGGTTGGTTAGCAGTTACTACAACCAGGTTGGTGTAACCTTATGTAACGGGATCCTATAGGGTGCAAGAATAACAATGTTGGTTAGCAGTAACAACAACCAGGTTGGTGTAACCTTATGTAATGGGATCCTATAGGGTGCAAGAATAACAGGGTTGGTTAGCAGTAACTACAACCAGGTTGGTTTAACCTTATGTAATGGGATCCTATAGGGTGCAAGAATAACAAGGTTGGTTAGCAGTAACTACAACCTTATGTAATTGGATCCTATAGGGTGCAAGAATAACAAGGTTGGTTAGCAGTAACTACAACCAGGTTGGTGTAACCTTATGTAAGGGGATCCTATAGGGTGCAAGAATAACAATGTTGGTTAGCAGTAACTACAACCAGGTTGGTGTAACCTTATGTAACGGGATCCTATAGGGTGCAAGAATAACAAGGTTGGTTAGCAGTAACTACAACCAGGTTGGTTTAACCTTATGTAATGGGATTCTATAGGGTGCAAGAATAACAGGGTTGGTTAGCAGTAACTACAACCAGGTTGGTGTAACCTTATGTAATGGGATCTATAGGGTGCAAGAATAACAATGTTGGTTAGCAGTAACTACAACCAGGTTGGTGTAACCTTATGTAACGGGATCATACATACGGAACAGGAATAACAAGGTTGGTTAGCAGTAACTACAACAGGGATGGCGTGACCTGAACTATAACGAGATCCTGATTGGATGAACAACTAACCGTTGATAAACAGTACTAATGAAAAGAATCACGTGATAAAAGGTTTAAAAGGTTCATTTACACCAACAGTTATTAATTCTTTCAAACTCCTAGGCGTCCTTTCAACAACTCGCATTTATTACTATTATTTAATAATAGCTTTAAGAGTTGGAGCAATGGATATAGAACCCGTTTCCTGCGTAAGAAATCTTGGTACCTGGTTTGATTTTTCATTGTCCATGAGAACTCATATTAATAAAGTCTGCAGTTCTGGATTCTCTTATCTACACAACCTAAGGAAAATCAGAAAATATCTCAAGACTGTCTATTAACTTTTAGTCATGCGTTTATCACTTCTCGGCTGGACTAATGTAACAGTCTTTTGTATGGCCTCCCAAAACGTCAAATTTCAAAGTTACAGAGATTACAAAATGCTACAGCTCGCCTTGCTCTAGACCTCAGTAAATTCTGCCATATAACTCCAGCGCTGAGACAATTTCACTGGCTGTCTGTCGTTGAACGGATCCAATTTAATATTCTGCTTCTCACTTTTAAATCAATTCATGGAATATAAGAAACGTTACCACACTTAATGAATTTAAGAAAATGACTAAGACCTTTCTTTTTAATGAAGAGCTTCAAATGATTATTTTATTCAATTTGTTTAATATTTTAATTAATCCTGCTTAATTTTACTCATTTTAATTAGCATATTGTAAAGCGCTTTTGATCAATCTGGAAAAAGGGCTATATAAATTTTACAATTACTATTATTATGAAACGATTCGCCAGTAAATATTAAAGAAAATACATTGACTGCATTAATTAAATTAAAGGTTTCGTGACATCTGCCACCAAATTCTAGAAGTTTGCCATTAGCTGTTTTAAAACGTATATAAAAGATATCCAAAAGATTGTTTGTTTTAGCAAAGCGTTGCATCCTTTAGTACTTGATAAGATAGCACAGCTGCGACATGTGCTTGGACAATGAACTGAGAGTGAAACTGAATTTTAATTCGCTGTTTTAAAAATACAACAAAAAAAGTTGCCTACCGACTACCAAAACACATTAAAGAAACTACCAGTCATACTGGTATGAAGTTACTCCCCGTGACCTTTCATCTATCGATTACATGACAGGAAAACGGAACATTTTAAAGCGTTGACAAATAACAGTCATTCTTCTGCCATTGCAGATCATATGACCCAAACAGGACACAGAAACTACTTCTCTACTAGCCATTTATATATATTTTTTCCAGCAGATTTAATTAAATCTGTTTATTTTCATTTATTTTTCCACTGTCATTACTTGCTTTATTTTGTATTAGTTTTCTTGTTTAAATTTAATTGTAGTTTAGGTAACCGTTACTTCTGAAGATGTATGTTGATGCATACGAAACGTCAAGTTTATAAATGAAAGTTTTTACAACATGCGTTGTCTCGTTATGTTTATATAGTTTGTGTGTTATTTTTGCCTTTCATCTAGCAGGGTCTGACAAATTTTCAAAAAATGTCGAGACAAATATAATTCTAAGGAAATGACATTGCCAAGTTCTATTGTTGTGTACGGTTTTTCGCACATCTCATTCCCAGAGTAAATCTTAAAAAAAGAGAAAATAAAGAAGATTTGTAATTATTTCAATTGTTTTCTTTGATCTGATCTGATCGTACAGCTTACCGCTATGTCATATTTTTATAAATCGTTTGACAAACTTGCCATATATATCCTTTTCCAACACATATTACTCATGTCTTTGTAAAGATATCCTTAAAACCTGATGAAGATCGGTGCCGCCGATCGAAATGGAGTGACTAAAGTTTATCATTGTTGTTTGTCACCTTTTCTTATACTTATTTTACAACATTATTCGGTTGACTTGGACTGGCCCTTGCGGGACCAAAGATTTATACAGAAAGTTGTACACTGGTTTTGCTAAAAGTAAAACATATTTTTAAAATCCATTTTGTATTCTTTTTCTTGACTGTTTATAAGAAGTTCAATAGTTCTAAGACTAGACTAAAATCAACCAAGGCACTATAGATCGTCCGACATAAAAATGATTAAACTCACCTCTGCCATTCGCGGATGCGCGGGGCCCCATATCAAGTTGGAGATCTGTTTCACCACAGGCAAGTCCCAAAATGACATGACTTTTACGACAAAGCTGAACACAGCTAGATTTTTTCAAAACTAGCAAAACACAGAAGACAAGAATCCTTTGTAGCAACAAAATTTCTTTCGATCCTCTTTTATGAATTCATCAAGCACACTAATCACTCAATAGCCTTTTTACGAATATATGATGGGAAAATTCCCTGTTTCTGGGAAAACAGATTGCGTTATCCTTCTGTGAATCATGAGGTGAACAAATGATCATTATGCATTCATCTGGCGTGTAATTTCACTGGAATAATTCACTGATAATATTACTTTTTCGCTATAAGGTAAAAGTATACTGAATTTTGCAAATAATATATTATTTTGGATGACTTAATGGCAACAGAAAATGCTAATTCTCTTCATTTTAGAATTGAAACCGAAACGATCTTAAAACATTCAGTGATATTAGATTTCATATTCCCAGAATGATTCGGGAATTCCCAGAATGATTCGGGAATTCCCCGAATTCTCGACAAAACTCTATGGGAAGCTTTCTTGTTATATGATTTGATTCAGTCTCGAATTTTTAGTTAAGCTAAGCCAAGTACATGCGAATATGGACACTTCTCTACCACAAGAGGACCCGTTTAAGGTAAAAATTCAAAACTCCTTGCACCTTGTATTGCTGTTTAATATTTGCGACCAATTCGAAAGCGCGTTCCTTCGCATATCATGCTATATGTTTTGTTTTTGAATTCGAAGAACAGATTATCTATTTTTCCTATCGGTGAAAGTAACAATGGAATATCTACCAAATCAGTAATGTCTGTACTTTCAGTTTTCTCTAAACGTTCTTAGCCAGATTTTAATAAAATTTAAAGTGTTTAGAGTGTTTCGTTTCAATTAGTTGAACCGACTTAGGTTGTCATACAAAATGTACATGATTTGTTTGATTTTAACAACAAAATTGAAACTGTATAGTCTTGTAGAAATAACTATATATTTTCAAAGTTTTGCAGTACATTAGCTTTTACTAAAAGCTCATTCAAAGAACTAAGTTGTAAAGAAAGATTTAATAGCTGTTTAAATCCGCTTCAGAAATGTCGAATACTAAATAAATTTTGAATGTGATTGAATAATGTTTTGCTGCTGATGTATCATGCACGACAATAATCAATGAACGACCGGACACGGAACGGAACTCGCTGTAGACCGCCACTCAAGCACTAAAAATTAATCTTAAAATAAAGTGATTTTCACGAAATGTTATTTAACGCCGGTGATCAACTCTTCTGTCACACAATTTGTAATTAAACTCCAAGGTAGAGTATTTTGCTAAAGCAAGAGTTTGCTGCTAAAGCGATATTTTCTGCAACGAAATTTTGGATAATAATAAAAATACTAAATGTAATAAACTAAAACTAAATGTAATAAAAATACTAAATGTACAACGCAATAATAATACGACATAATAAATAATAATATTCACAGTAATAAACAACAATAGACATAGACAAGATAACATAGACAATTATCTTAAAGACCAAAGTCACGAGAACATGGAAGAGTGCAGAGCTAATGTGGTGGTACCCGTGATAACTGGGGCATTGGGAACGCGCCCTAGAAGCCTAAGAAAATGGTTAAATGTTTATAGACGTGGTAAGATCTAGATCTGCATTATTATTATTATTATTATTATTATTATTATTATTATTATTATTATTACTATTAGCATCATTATTATAAAAATAGAAATTCAATGTTGAAGTTTGCAAAAGTATTAAGGTAGAAAAATGTTCCTCCAGTTGAATACTCAGAAAATGTTCCGAATCACTGAAGTGAAGGGAATCGAACCCGCTCTACCCGCTGAGCTACAAAGGCTGGCATGGACAGCAGAGACTATAAAAGAACTTAAAACAAAATACAACACCAGGAAGACCAACTTAAGCCATGGTTTACGGACAAGCCAGTTCTCCGCATTGTTTCTTCCCCCATCACATCCCCCCTTTCATCCAGTCCTTCTTCCCCAATGTTTGCTCCTTTGTTACCATTGTTATCATGCATTGTGCAAACTTTAGATCTTTTCTCATAGGTTGACTGTGTCATTGAAAATCCGCCCAAGATAACACCACGAGCACTGGGCCGGATCCTGATTAACAAGTGCGGCCAAGAGCGTCAGTGGGTTTACAACACCCCTCATCAACAGTCGATCCGACATTTCCTTCAAGCCGCCATCGACTTCATTCCAAAAGCCATTATGGACCACGGGGCAGATCTGAGCAACGCGTCTTTTACATTCGAGAACTCTATGCAAGACGTGGTTGTAATGTCCGGCGAAGGAAAGTGGAATTTTGTGTTTCGCCAAGTCAGCAGTAAAAACTTTAAAATAACGTGCGAGGGACAACCGAGCACGTGGTTAGAATCGTTAGGATCGTGCTGGGGTTATTTGAAGCTGTTAAATGGCGGCTAACATTTGAGACAACATGAGTTATGTTTATTAGTTGAACTGTGCAATGCTACGTAGCAGTATCCTCATGAATATTTTAAGATTTTGGTTAAAATTGTTAGACAACAGCGCTCATTTCAATTAAGAAATAAAACATGTTTAACGTGCCTTCATAGCCTGGTGAAAACCGAGGCCAATGTTTGGGGAAATTCGAGAGCAGATCAGTGAAAACCCGAGACGCAGTTGAGGATTTTCACCTGCTCGAGAATTTTCAAACTTTGCCGAAGGTTTTACCAGGCTATGAAGGCACGGAGAAAAAATTATTGTTTTCCTTCTTAACAAAGAGAAAGACAATATACGAAGCGTGTATGTGTACTTTAATTTCTTTCATGAAACTGTAAATTCTCACAACTTGGAGACAGCCAATCATATCGCGCATTTTAGAGTTATAAATAAATACATTTTTTTAAAAAGATTTGGATGCGGGGAGCCCTAGAATAATTAGAAAGCTAAACTAGCTAGGGCTTCCTGCCTCGGGCGGCGCTGATATATTTTTGTTTATTTTATTTTTATTTTCAACAAAAAAAATGTAGCGAAAAGAGAAAACACACAAAAGATAAAATCAAAAATGCAAAAAATTACATTAAAACACAATATTTTTAGCGTTTTATCATTTGAGCTCAAAAAATTCCAAATTTGGTAAAGGAGAATCTTATATTGAAAATACCGAAGTTTGTGCGAGCTCTGGGTAAAAAGTAGTTTTACTTGATGATCTTGTATTATATTTATGCGTTGCGGATAACGGGACAAAGGAGTCACAGAAAGTAGCCGGAAGCTGATTTGAATGGTACTGGTGCAAGAGGAAAGCAGTATGTAGAAATAAAAGATCGGCAATTTTAAGGATTTTCAAGCTTTTGAATAATGGAGATGAGTGAGCGTCGCATGGTGAAAAGGTGATGATGCGAACAGCTCGTTTTGGAGAGTTATAAGAGGTCGAAGGTTAGATAAGTAGGATGCCATATGTCAGAAAAGGATAAATTAGAGAGTAATAAAGCTGGGTAGGTATTCTAATATTCACGTAATGACGAATCTTAGATAAAATGCCAACCTGCTGATCTCTGTTTGACAGGTCTTCAAATTTCAACCGATCAGCGCACGACTCACAAACAGCTTTGGGGTCCAATCATTCGAGAGCTTTTCGCGAAACGAAATACACATGGCGTTTGAATGTTATGGCTTTTATCGTGTTTATGTCGACATTTATTTTATTTCGCTTGTTGAGAATTTTGCGATACTCCATGCCGGTTTGAAGACATCGGATTTATTAAGTTAAACGTTCAAGCTTCGGTACAAGGAAAAAGGTTATTTTTTTTTCCTGGGGGACGATCTAGTGAACAATGAAAACAAACCGACGCCATTTTTTCCGCGCGTGTTTTTTACAATGGAGACTGGAACTAGTTCCAACCAATTTTTAACCCAACATGCACCGCAACCTCCGGTAGAAATTAGCAGGAATACATAACTACTATCTTTTATCTTTTAGTGGCTCATACCGTTGTTATTTTTCAGTTTATAGTTTCACTGAAGGCTCCTTCGCTTCAAAGTCATCTAAAATCTAGTACAAAATGACGCTTTATGTCAGTTACCGTAAGTCTGTCGCAGCAATTCGCCTGTATGCTATGATTGTGTTCAAACTTTGAAACTTTGAGAATTTTCGAAATATTTAATAGATTAAAAGAAACTGCTATAAGTCGCTGGAAGTAATAACCGAGGAAAGTAAAACCAGAATTTTTCAATTTTTGACACACGGACATTAAAAGGCGGTGCCCGTAAAGAAATTATTGTAAATCGAATAAGCGAGGCATGTTCATTTTTTCCTTTTTCTTTTATCTCAAGACAATTTAAGACATAGGCGGAAGATTGCCAAGAAGGGTCTGGTTATAACCGATCCCTTAGTCTGCGTTTAGACGCCTCAAAACAGCCATGCGCTCAATTCCTATTTTTCCCTCAACACCGCCCCCTCCTCTCCCCCCCTTTCCTCCTCCAATCCCCCCCTTCCTCCTCCAATCTCCCCCTTCCTCCTCCAATCCCCCCTTCCTCCTCCAATCCTCTTCCCTTCCTCATCCTTCTCTTCCCAACTTAGCCACATCATATTCGTTCATGATCACTCGCAAGTTGGCAATTAAAACATGAGAAGACCTCCGGTTTCAGATCCGAAATGCCGTTTCTTTTGAAACATGTCTTCGGCCATGTGAATTTCTACAGGATTAAAATAAAATGGCTGGAAAACTACGTTGAAATTAATTTGTCAGTGAACCAATATGAGCAAGAGCTCGGACTAAGCCAGAAACTTTAACCGTAGACAGCTGTTTCGTCCTTTTTGGGACTCGTCAGTACGGTGTAAAGGGCAATAATAAAAAGCCAGCTTTTTCACCATTCATTTTATTTTACTCACGTTTCACACATTTCGTGGCTGGTTGATCTTTTTAGAACCTACGTGATGCGGCATTTTGTTCACGGTATTCATCGTTTGCAGTCAACAGGATTGTTTTATTTGTCAATACATAGTTTAACTTCTCGATCGGTGAACCGATTTGATGTGTTTGAGTCGGTATAAAGTCATAACTTCGAACATTAATAAACCATTGGCTTTTGCCCTGGTACTTTAATTTATTCTCTGCTAATTACAACGTACTAAAGAGTCCCAAAAAGGACGAAACACCTGTCTGTGGTTGTAATTGCTGGCTTTTCGGAGCTCCTATTCATATTCTTGGTTCACTGACAAGTTAGTACATGAGCTATTCATTCATTATTCCTGTTTACGTTTTTTATGAATTTAAAATTCATACAGTACACTCACAAAAGATGGCGGTAATACGCCATTTTACAAATTATTTTTTTTTCCAGTTTCAGGCCTCTCTGGGGACAAAATAGTGTTGCTCGGTCACATTTTGTCTTATCGATTCTTTCAGATTTGCAGTTTTTTTCCCCCACAAAGGAGTGGGGAGAACAAAACTTGCATTAGTAAAATGATGTATAGGATTTGCGAGAGAAAAAGGTTATTAGCAGAACTATACTTATAAAATCTATTAAGGTGCGTCGGCAAGTAAGTGAACCATGTGGTTAAATCAACTCTAGGTTGAAAAGGTTGATCTTCGCCGTACTGGGAGTCACAAAGCTGACGCTTTGAGCAGTTTTGCAGAATTCCTGAGGTTTTCGCATTCAGTGCATCTACTGAATTGTAAATCGCCGACAAATTGTTAGCAAACAAACACAAAATCGTTGAAAAGGTTTTAGAAAAAAGAGGGCGCTCAGATCAGGTCATTTCTAACCTTTGTTGTTAAAGTCAGTACCCGTTTAAATAATCACACAGTTTGAAAGCATCATTGAACAAGAACAAATAGCTTTTCCCTAGGGAAAAGAACCAACAAAAATCTACCTTATTAAAATACAGATAAACAAAAAACGACTTTCAGAGTTTTATTTTTGTTGAATGTTTATTAGTTTGCAAAACGGGGAGTGCCGCCATTGTGCGGCTGTGTGAGTTCTTTTCAGTGATCCAAAACACATAGACCAGGCTCCTTTATCTTCACCGCTGAGCTGAGGTAATGTACCTCTTCCTTTGAAGCTGTGAATATTTAAAAACCAGCCATTTGAAGGCAATTCATTGCTGCTTTACGTTAACTGTTTTTATCAAAGCGAAGTTCAAATGATCGAGAGGGAGCATTCGCTGCAATTTCATCCGTTTCTACTGATCGACTTTTCACTTGGTTCTTTCAAAGTGGTAAGTCATTCATGACTTGGTTTGATTATATATAAGGTTTAGTTAAAATACCTTAGACACAACGCTTTTAAATTTTTGGTAAGGCATTGATTTAATAAAATATAGTAATAAGTATTTTTACACAAAATTAGAGATTGTCAAAGTGGCTTTATAGGCAATTTCTCGTTAACAAACTAGAAGGATGTAAGTTTGATGTAGAATATAACCAAAGCAAATTAATGTACTTATTTTCACAGAAGCAAATTACCACAAGGCAAACTTTTGATTCGAAAAGCTCATACAAAATTCTAAAATTTGATTTTAAAAAAAGTATATAAAGTCAAAGAGTAAGAGCCAATTTAAAATAATCTAATCATGTCGCATTTAAGGCCTCTTTAAGTGGAACGTTGAGGAATCAAAGGCCAATAATTCGATAATTCACTAATCGGCTTCCGTTCTGTCGGGTATTTTTAAAACCTCGGGTTCTGCCATCTATCAACAAAGCCGTCGATGTTAAATTGCTCTGAATTAATGAATTAAAATGACAGCTTGCAACTCGTAAAATTACCGATGATAAAGGTTTTTACATGTGCCGCGGAAATACGAACTTATTTCGATTGTCTTTTAAAATTGCACGAGCCGAAGGCAAGTGCGATTTGAAAACTTCAAAACATCACGAGCATAAATCAAGAAATGCAAGAGAAAGTTCATGCGATTTTTTGTTTATTATATTCTCAACAATCGTATTTCGGCATAAAGTACTAACAACATTTTATCGAGCTCTCCAATTTTCTGGTTGACTTTCGGTTTTCTTGAGATTTTTATGCATAAATTGTCTGCAAATTAAGTACGCCCCAACACGGACATTTTACACACATCTGTGTTGCTTTCAAAGTATTTTGGTTTTTAGAATTTTCTTTTATTTGCTCAACATTGCTTTGGTTTGAAAATAGCGTAACGACCGTCAGCCATTTTTTTTTTTCAAATTTGGCGCTTGCGGGTATTTCCATAGCAACTTCCGTATTGCACTCAATAACTAAAATTCACTCTATCAACCTGCTTATGCATTCGCAATTATCGAATAAATAACGAGATACTTTGCTGAAAATATAATAAAGATATAAAAGTTATAGAAAAGAGTAGTAAATCAATTTTGAAAGAGTCAACAGGCCACATAGTACATGTATCATGAAAAACTAAGCTTTTACTAATTATAGAACCTTAAAACAATTTTGTCCCCCTCCCCTCCCCTCCCCCTTATTATAGGCCCATCTTCTTTGAAACAAAAATGTTCATCTGGTTAACCCCCCTCCCCCCTGATATTAGTCTTCCTCCACTTTTCCTTGTTATCTTAATTATCTTGCAGAACCCTTTTGTACTTCAGACACAAAATTAGGAAAGATTGTGGAAGAATAACTTTTTTTACTATACAGCATATGTGTATCTTTATATTAAAATCTAGCCAAATGTCATTAGAAAAATGCTCGGTGTAGTGGTGTTCATGTCATCCACAGAAATCAACGTAACGCATGTTTGTATACATAGTTTACAGAGACGGCCCGTACAATGCAGTCTAAATTGCATGCTATTTATAATAATCCTTGAAAGTTTAACTTAAAAAATAAAAAGGCATCTCCATCAACATTACTATGGTTCATTTTGAAACGAATTTTTTATGTGCATGTTTATAGACCATTTTCGTATTTGCAGTTGCCGCTGATAACAATGACAACATATTCAATTTGTACAGTATTAGCCTCAGTATGAAGTTAAATATTCTTAAATGCCAAAACAGTTTTAAACTACTTACAACTGTGTGTATTGGAGGTGTGAGAGTTTTCGAATAGAGATTTTCCAAACCGCACCAATCACTCGGCCCTCTAATCTAGCAACAAGCTGGGACTGAAGGTCTTTGAAGAAGTATAAAAATAAACTTACATTTTAATTATTGTCGGTAATTTTCTTTTGTTTAATAATTACAAGGTTTTATTCCATAGAGTTCAAACTAAAGAAACGTTCTTATGTCCAGTATAAACCCCATGGGAATCAGCATAAAATGGAGAATGATTTTAGTGGCAGTTCTGGCTGCTTCAACGCCGTTTCTTCTCGTGCTTGTAATGTGCTTATCACTATGGATTCTGTATATCAAGAGGAAAGCCGCGAGTATGAACGAAAAACACGGTAATTGTGGAAATCAAGGAAAAAGTAATGAAGCTTTCGAAATGGAGCCTAAAGGTGATGATGCAAAAGTTCCTTTGAAAAACTGTGACACCAGTTACGGTGCAGATATGGTGAAGAACGAAACACAGGTAGATTTAATTTAATAAAGATAGTTGATCTCTTTTTGCCTGAGTCAGAATAAAGTAAGAATTAAGTGGCTGTATTTATATTAAGCGGACTGACCGGACTGGCTCAGTTTGCCGACATCTCCCCTATCCTACAAAACATGCAATTTGGCCACTGTAGATGGAAAACGGGTTAACTCGCTTGCCGAGATCCCTGCAAGGCAAACTTGGTAATCGCGCTTAAACGGGCTATTCAATTAAATTGCTCGCTGATTTACTGAGTTTCTATAAGCTAAAACATTGTCTATTGTCTAAGTTAAATAAAGGTCATAAAATAAAGACGGAAACACATGAATTAACAGTATTGCAATAAATTTACCAAGAAATCGAAGAACGGGCTGTCATTATTTATAATAACACAGTTTTTGCGCCAAACGTTTCGCGTCAAGGCATGGAATGGGCTTGCCTGTCCCATGTAGTAAGAGCAGATTTACAACTTGATCGGAAAACCGGGCCAAACCGTTTCATATTAATGAAAACAATATAAAAAGTGCATTGTAACGTTGGTATTTCAGTGGACCGAAAGAATTTGCAATGTCCCGCTTTTGGAGACGAAGTTCTAGTCAACTTTAAATGTGCTTGTCGATCCCTAAAAAAACAAGGCATTCTTTCGTAGTTTGTATTCTGTGGTTTAAGGATTGCGGTCAAGTTATAATTCTCAAAGGTCCTTGGCGGACTTCTTTCTATAAATATTCAACGTAGCAACTGATCGCGATAAAAAATGTTTCAAAAGATGGAGTCTTTCTTCTTTCGTCTTTCTGTGCATGACTATGAGTGCTGGTGAAGTTATATGCGAAACAGGTCAAGATTTTGTTTATTCTGTGTTACCTAGAAAGCGTTTAGAAATTCTAATTTTTGTCACATTCTGAAATTTTGCTAAAACTAGGAAAGTTTATTTGTTGAAAGCATCATTTCAGGTCAGTTAATAGTGAAGTGCTGTGAGCTGAATACAATGTGCTACTTTATGCCGCCATTGAATAAAACTAAAAGGCATCTGAAATGAGAAAAGCAACCCACTACACTCGAAATATCTACTCACTTTTGGCGTCTGTGAGAGCAAGTACGCCGGCAAAGATTGAGTCATTAGTGAAACAGCTTGAGATTTTCAAGCTTCTCTACGTAGCACGCACTTCTTTCTTCAGGTTAATGCTATTGCTGGTTTTCCTCCAGAAAAACCTGTGTATTTTTTGGTTTATAGATGACTCCACAGCTCGTCTAGCTGCTTCCGCGACGAAGCCTACAGTGGCGAGATAGGAAGCTTAAGAGCTCAAAGGACCTTTTAGTCTTTTAAAACGTTTTGTAAAATAAAATATAAGGAAAATTGACAGAAATGATACCGAATAGGATCAGTGTTGTTATTTAGGTATTAAATAGTAATAAATATAACTTCAGGGTGGACAAAATAAATCAGTGATGTACCACTCTACAACATAAGCTTGATTTCGTATTTGACCAACACGAAAAATCAAGTTATCTCGAACTAGAACCTAGGCTCCTGAGTAAGGAGTAAATTGTGTAAAAATAATATCACGCCGCCATAACAAAAGATTTGATTGGCTCTTACGAAACTCTATTGTTTATTATCCAATCAAAAGCGACATTTCTTCTTTCAAATTGCACTGAACTAAAAAATTTTGCACTGAATTATCTCTTTTTGGCAGTAGTGTTTTACAAAAAAATGCATTGCTTTAATCAATATAATATAAGTATTCGCAAATGCATTAGTGGTTAATCAATGTATCTAAATCATTAGCTTAATTTAGTTTTAACTGATTTGTTATTTATTTCAAGGTCATTTTAAAATCCACGCATAAAATCAAACTAAAAAGACAAAAGCCTGAATGCAAAGAGGGAATTATTCCAGACGAACCAAAGTCTTTCCTGCAAAAAATTACCGACTGGTACAAATGGCTGATGGCTGATAAAAACTATCGAGTTGTGGAGCTTATCAGAGGACCAAAAGGTAAAGATTAAAACCGGCTGATGAATTAAAAGAATCGATTTCTCTTGTTTTGGTTTTTATTTTGGTTATTTTTCATGTTAGAAAAAGGCAATAGAATGGCGGAACTCTATATAAATACTTTTATATCTTTTGGTTTAGCTTTCAACAGGTGGTATTTCATCTAAGTAGCTGTTTTGCGTATTCTGAATATAATTGTGGGCAGACGAAAAACTATCAAAAGGTCTCATTCAAAAAAGATGAAACACTCGTCTTAAAAAAACGTTATATTGATTGAAACAATATAAATGAAGTAGTCTTTTAACTTTAATTATTAATGTATTAATCAGTTTCTAAACATTTTAGGATTAGTTTTTAAATATTTAACAAAAAAAATTAAAGGTTTTAAATATATAATATGCGCGTCGAATGAGGTCCTAATTATAATTACAATTGTAGTTCACGCTGAACTTCTAGGACTTTGTATATAGATTTAGTGGATTTAGGGGTAGCGAATTCAAGGTATTAGATTTAGGGTAGTGAATTTAGGGTAGTCGATTTAGGGTAGTCAATTTAGGGTAGTGGATTTAGGGTAGTGGATTTAGGGTAGTAGGTTTAGGGTAGTAGGTTTAGGATAGTCAATTTAGGGTAGTCAATTTAGGGTAGTGGATTTAGGGTAGTCAATTTAGGGTAGTAGGTTTAGGGTAGTCAATTTAGGGTAGTAGATTTTAGGGTAGTGGATTTAGGGTAGCCAATTAAGGGTAGTGAATTTAGGGTAGTGGATTTAGAGTAGTGGCGAGTTATGTTAAGTTAGAAATGGTCAAAGGCTGCTATGAATTAAGCTAAAACACCAGAGTCTTTAAATCAGCATGTTATAAGCTATGCAACTTTGGGCTGAGCTCGAGAACTGCGAATGTAACGTCACATTTTCAAGAAGCAATTACGTTACGCAAGGGCTTTCCAGAGTTAAAAACGTTTTTTTTTATACAAAAAAATGCTCTTACCGTAAATCTTAATTATAGGAATTTTTTTACTGCAAAGTCAAAATTTGTTGCATTTTACTTTAAATGGTTTTACACCATTCCTTCTCACAACCTCCCCCCCCTCCCCGTCCACCCATCCCTCATCCTTCCAACCTGCCACCACCACCCCCTCAGTTATCATGAGCAATCACTTGATAAGTATATTTATATTCCAGAGACGAAGTATGGCTTTGGATTCCTGTTAGAAGGAGGGCGGGACACTCCAGTTTTTGAAGGCGACACTGGAATATTTGTGAAAGCTGTGAGAGCCAATAGTTTGGCAAGCTCGGTGTTAGCAGTTGGAGACCGAGTTATATCGGTAACTTGTTTAGACCTTTTTATAGTAAAACAAGGTAATAATTACTAGTTAATAATCTCCCCATGTAAGGTCATCCTTGACAGTCTTGGATTCCGGATTCCATGATGTGGAACCCCGCACCCAGGTACTGGATTCAAGATTCTTCTTCCGGTGGAATCCGGATTCCAAAAAGTCTATTTTCCGGGATTCCGGATCCCAAAGAGTAAAATTCGTGATTCTACGAGCAAATATTTTCTAAATTCCGGATTCCTAAACCTGGTTTTCGGACTCCAAAGAGTATGATTCCGGATTTCAAAGGTTAGAATTCCGGATTCCAAAGGTCAGGATTCCGGATTCCAAAGGTTAGGATTCCGGAGTCCAAAGATTAGGATTCCGTATTTCAAAGGTTAGGATTCCGAATTCCAAAGGTCAGGATTCCGGATTCCAAAGGTTAGGATTCCGGAGTCCAAAGATTAGGATTCCGGATTCCATGATGTGGACCCACGAACCCAGGTACTGGATTCAAGATTCTTCTTCCGGTGGAATTCGGATTCCAAAAAGTCTTTTTTCCGGGATTCCGGATCCCAAAGAGCAAGATTCGTGATTCTACGAGCAAATATTTTTTAGATTCCGGATTCCATGACCTGGATTTCGGACTCCAAAAAGTAGGATTCCGTATTTCAAAGGTTAGGATTCCGGATTCCAAAGGTTAGGATTCCGTTTAGCATCATGAACATAAATCAGTTGGCATAGTTGGAAAGTATAGCTAAGAAATCCAAAATAAAATTATGTATTCATGATATTGAGTTATTACTTGAAACCATGCAACATAGAATTGGCATCGAGTCCCCCACACGAATCAAACAATCAAAGATCAGATAAAACTTGCTTCATTCCCGAAATTGCATTGATATAAATTTAACGAGATATTTTTCTTTTGTTTTGTTTAGTGTCAGCTTTACATTGCTAGAACGTAGAATAACTCACTGCCTGAAGATTGCGTGTTTTACCGAGTATATACAATACTATAGTATTTAATAACTTTGCAAACGTCTTGTACCAGCTCTATTTATCTCTAATCTTCTGCTTTTCTTTGCCAACTTCAAATAAACTAGATAAATGGAAAATTGGTCAAAAACTTCCCTTTAAAAGCAGCTGTTTCCAAAATACGTAAAGCTCCCAAGAAGGTTGTGTTGTATGTCAAGACGGCCTCCAAACGGCAGGTTTGTTTCATTCACAATAAATATCTTTTTATTTAAAACCTACATAGATATCACAAGACTTCTTGTTACAAATTGTTTTCAACCTTTTACTAATCTAAATATTATACTTAATAACAGTTCATAAAACAGTAAACACAATTAATAATGAAGAAAAAGCTTTTGACATAAAATGAATGAAGCATGAAAGAATGTTTGAAACCACTGCCTTGCAATGCTGCACTTTCCCTATAGCGCCATGGGCGCAAGCTTTGTAGGGGATCTAAAAACATTCGGCCTAGAAACATTCGGAATCCCTAAAAATGCAATTAAAATTGATAATCGTACAAAATGGTTCTTACTTCATAAGACTTTTAAAAAAACAAACCACCCGTACTCAGCTCCACGGTTTGACCTAAGGTATCCTTGGCATACCCCAACCAAGCTCCCACATATATACATGCAGTGGAGCTCAGTGTTAAACTGTTGTTATTGTATTCAATTGTGTTCGCTCGAAACTCAAGCTACAACATCTAACGCGTGGTCCTTTTCTTACTCTGCGCATGTGCGCAACATCAACCGCTGAACGGCTTAGGGGGGTCATCTTCAGAGTTTCTATACATACCAAAAGCAGTTCTCTGAACTCGCCCTTGTAGCTCTTTTCTTATAGCAATAAAGCTGTACCGTGCTGATGAGTCCTAACAGGACGAAACAGCTGTCCACGGTTGTTGTTGTCATTTGCATTGTCGTTACACGGGTGAAGCCGGTTGCGCGCATGCGTGTAGGTTCTAGCCAAGCCGTGGAGTTGAGTGCTGATGGTTTCTTTTTTTAAAAGTTTGACAGACTTAATTTATGTTAGGTGAACCATGAAGCCTAACTCTTTCATGTTGATTCAGTTTAGTTAGCTTCAATTTCTAATAAGGATTTTTTAAGGGGAACAACGCAAAATTATTGGGAGGACAAATGCTCCCTCAGCTCCCCTCCC
>JANCMA020026369.1:0-27779 GCA_024336925.2 Zoanthus solanderi
CCCCAAATCCCTAATTAATGAACGGTCCCTAAGTTTTCACATTAAATTGTTTGCAGAAATGGCGTTTGTCATTGAGTCCTACATCATCCTCTGTACTCATTGGCTCAGGATTCTAACAACTGTATTGAATTGTTCCGTACACTACTTATGGTGATGATCATAAGAATATTGACCTTGAGTTGTCTTGTCGAGCAAATGTGCATCTTGATTGTTAGATAGTCGCAACAGAATCTGTTGTTAGACCTAATACCGCCTTAGTATAGTCTCCCTTTATTAGTATAGATCCCGTGTTGTTCCTTTTTTGGGAAACAACTCATTCTAGCACTTGATCCCGCAAAGGCATGTTTTTGTTTTTAAAAAAAAGAATTGCAGATGAACATGAAAAAAGAACGAGTCCATTTATTAAAGAAGGCTTGTATGGTTTCTTCTGTTTCTTCCATCTAGTCTCCGCACGCATATAACCTTTTTATACTATAAGGACCTCAAAAGGTTACGGGATGTTTTGACAAGGTCTCATGACACTCATGATAACACTTTATAAAACTCTTTCTGAAAACGGGAGCATCATTGTAAAATTTTAGTCTCTGGAAACACAAGATTCCAACATTATCTTGCAACTGAGTAAGCTCTCTCCTCTATTTCAAATTCACAAAAAGCTTTCTTATAGGCTATTCCATCTATCGATATTCAAAACACCTTTAAACTTCAGAGAGCATTGCAAGCTATTTCTTACTCTGAAACTGAAAGTCGTTTCTTGGCGGTGGGACTATCACTATGCAAATATTGGTCTAAAATGAAAAACATCTTCAAGATGTTTCTGGACCTTGAACAACAAGTGTTTATTGGTATCCATGTTCGATGGAACAAATTTTCCAGTTTCATAGTTAACAAAACAATTAATATTGAGATCATCGTTAACATTTATCAGTTTAAATCAAAGTATTTCAAATCGTTCAAACTGACAGCAAGGCCTTGATTGATAGAAAGTCGCACTGAAACGCTAATCAGTTGAAATTTTCGGTCTTCTTATGGCAAGAAAATGATTTGAAAATTAGGATACAGTTTCAGGTCCCTTGTTTACACTCGTTTAACATGGCGTGCAGAACTTATTTTTTCCTCCTTAGGCAAAAAAGGGTTCATACTGAATAACTGATTATACAATCTAAAACATTTCTGAACAAGGTTCAATCGTCATTATACAATCACGAGAATCCGCAACGTGATCGCGTGCTGTAACTGAGTAATCCATCAATTAAAATTTTATTACATGATTAAAACCGAGGTGCTCATTCTATAAAACAGAGACTAACCTTAAAAGATGCAATCACGTGATCAAAGAATAAGCAAGTAGAAACTAATTGGTGGCATGTCAAAAAGATAATTGGATTTAGTTTGGAAACATGTTAGGAAGTCCAGTCTTAGGGCTCAGTATTCGTTTAGTCTGCTAAACGTTTTAAAATTATCACTTTTTTGCGAAATACGAGTCTTTAACAAAAATAGGAATGATTACTTAAGTAATCCATAAAACCCTTTTAACAATTTAAAGCGGATTTCGTCTGGCCCACCGTACCAAATGAAATCTGGAATATATTTTGCATCAAAGAGTTTTTACAAAGCGTTACTGATGTGTTGGCTTTTTAAACTTGTTTTCTTCTTTTACCTAAATTGTCCCAGTGCACGGAAAACTATATTGAAGTATAGTTCACATGGAAGCGGGGATGCAAACGACTCAGAGAAATAAGCCCCTCATTTGTTTTTTTTAAAACCTGGATTTGTTGAGAAACAGCATGTTGCTTCTCAACTGTATTTTTTATCAGGAGGCAAGGATAAAACTAACCGTGGTTTTCCTTCTCTCCGACGAAAAACTGACGTCCGAAACGTCAATTCTATTGTCCCCTTTTTTAACGGTGTAAAATTTCCATACTAAACTGTTTCTCTGGAAACACCGACGCTGCTTTCAATTATCAACAGCTTTACAACACTTCTGCACGTGTTATTAAAGCTTAAAACCGGCCTGGAGACACCACAGTCTTCTTTTTTTAATATGCAATCTAACGCTTCATTCCTCTTATCTCTATGGTTATTTTAAAACAGCAACTGAAAATAAGGTAAGCAAAAGTGACTGAAGCTAAAATTAATCCGCATGCGCGATAATGAAATGATCACACACACCAAAACCAGTAGTTAAATTAAAAAAAAAAAAATTAAACTGAAAAGAACTAGAAAAACTTGGTTGTCCAAAACTTTACACTTGATTTACACAAAACTATTTGGTCACATTAGTGAATGAGGGTCTTATGTCTCTTTTTAAAACTCAAATTTTGTAACCTTTGTACTGAAATGTTTTGGAGCGTAACAAAGATTCTATTTTTGATTAAAATTTCACTTGATGAATTCCTTTTTTATGGTTTAAATGTTTGACGGATGCAGATCTATAAATACACTACCCTTCCTAAGTAAATCAGTGTGGATCATGCATGATAATCCTCAACACATGCACATGCAATTGAAATAAAAATAGCAATGACATTTACTAAAAAAATTAATGGTTGGACAAAAAATAGTAAAATTTCAAACTTTTACAGCGACGATAGGCTGACTAGAATTTTAGAGCCCCAGCCGGCTATGAACATGAACGGAATAGCCAGCTGCCCCGGTTTATACTAATACTTTGGAAATGCAAAATAATGTACTCGATGACTGTAACTCAATGTTATTCGTACTATTCTGTTAACAATTATTCCAAAATACTTTTATGCATGTCATTAAGGTTTTTACTTTTTTTATAAAAAACATACAAAAACAAATGTTTAGGAGTGTTGTGTAATTGTTAGGTTTTAAAATATCATGATCACAGATAAATTAAGTTCTAATGCTAAATATTTACAAATTTTATTCTAAAAGATTTGAATTCTCAAAAAAATATCGAATTTTTACTTTCAACTTCTTCAAATACCATTAGGCAAATCTTTAAAAATAACCAAGCAAAATGCGTGGATTAAAACGAATTGCCATTAGGGAAGATAAGCTTTTTGCTTGATCTTGTTATGCTATTTTAAATGACGAACAAACGCTCACGAACAGCATTTTTTAGTGACGCCATAAAGCCGGGTAGGAACTTTACATTTGTCTAACCAGTTCACAAAAGTATTCAGCAAGTATTTTTAAAGCAAACAAAAAGGTATTTGCTGCAACAGCCTTCATTTCATTCATTATTACTGATGTGACACAATTTTGTTATAACAGGATTATTGTGGGTGGAAATTCATATTTCCGAATAATAACTTTATCAGGAAATAGTTATGGTCAGGTTATGGCCTTAAGAGAAAGTAATAGTTCTTTAGTCTTACTGTTTTGTTCGCTTTTTTGTACAAGATTTCTAAATTAGCATAGCAGAACTTTGCCTGTACATAAGATTTTATGGAGTAGCAAGTGGTAAGAATTCATGGTGCATCCCTTTGTGCCGTCACTGATCAAATCTCTAGCTCCAGTTAACGCATATTTCTTGGGTTAAAATTGGAAACAATTAAAAAATATATATATTGAACTTGGCAGTGCGAAGATGCTATAAAGAGTTAGATGTCGTTGTTATTCACTAAATACCTTTTTAATGAACAGTATAAACGAGATGAGCTCTTCTGACACAAAGGTATTACGAACCAGAGCTACTGATAGAAAAAAAGCTTACAAGTTTGTAATGTCCCTGAAGATTAGCAGGATTAAAGTGGAAAGACTTCAAACAAATCACACTAGCCTGTGTTTACATTGTTGCTTGCCATGTGGTTTTCCTGTTGGAAGTTTTGAGGGAATTCTAGTTTGGTATGTTTCATCCTCTATGTCCCAGCTTTCTCTACATTGTTGCAGGTTTCCACAATTTGTTTTTGACAATTTTACATATAATATAGAAACACACAATCTAGAAATTGAAACCCGTTCAATAATTTTTGTAAATATAACTACGAATAATTACGAATGAATAACCAACAATGGAATGCGATGGACAACCAAACTACCACCATGTTAATGTTTCTGGAAAGAAAACGATTCAGTTAAACAAAAATATAAGGTGGAAAATTGTCTCCAGCTTTAAAGTGGGCATATCTTAATATCGGTCAGCGCCTGGACTCTAGGCAGGTTGAGGCTGTATATAATTTATTAACAGACGACAAGTGATGCTGCTCTGTAGAGCGCATCCGGTGTGATACCCGTATGACAAAACCACTATGAGAAAGAAATGAAATTTTGATTTGACAGCTCCAAACAAAGTGTCTTAAGGTTTCAGTTTTTACTTCCCGATCAAACAGCTTGTCTTTCGAGACGTTGGGAACTTGAACAGACTCTGTGACTTATACCCTACATAACTGCAGTTATTAAAAACAAATTGAAAAACGAGTTAACAGAAATGCATTTCAGTGATTACTGATATTAATTAGTCCCTTAAGCGGGTTGAGGCTACCAGTTCTTAAATTTTTGAAATAAAATAATTTAAATAACATAAAAGCTGTGTGAGCTTCGACGGATGCGACTTGATGGTAGCTATGACGAAAGCTGAGCAAACACCGCGGAACATTAACGTAAAATTACGACACATATCAGTATTTTTATTACATGTGCCATGGGAAAACATTAACATGAAGACGCCTTTGTGAAGACCTACAGCAGAAAAGAACAGACACGATCTCAGGTAGTCAACATTTGTTGTCTAGAAATAAAAGTTTTTATTTAAATTCGTTTTTTAAAATGAGGCAAAACTCGTACAAACAGTTGCTAAAAGTGACGTACCTAGAATAATTCTGGTTTCAACCCTGTCATTAACCTTTTTTCTAATTATAGAAATTCTTCCAAGTTTAAATCAAATTTTGTCAGTTTTTTCAAAGGTATTCAATGTTTCGAAGTAATTCTTCCTATGGAATTTTTCTTGAGACTTAAAACGTGTTTAGAGATTGCAAATGTTGTCACAGATTCCTCAAAAGACGTCTCTTCGTGTCTCAGTGTTTATCTTAAACGCTGATAACAATTATATAACCGATTTAAATGATTTTTTAAATTCAAATAAGTACCTTACTCTTGTCAGTAGGCTCTAAGGGAAATACTTTGCACTTAATAGTTTTAATGGCAATACAACCTCAAAATTAAATGCGGTGTTCTTTGACAAAGACACAAAATAACTTGTAACATAACATTAATGCATTCTTCAAAGTAAGCTTTAACAAGCAGGAAACTTTAATACTGCTGTTAGGTCCTCGTCTTTCCTTAGGACCCGCTTAAAGAACAATGGTAAGATCAAGATTCCGTTCGTTTAGGATAGAAAGCTGACTGGCGCCCAACAAATGAAACCGTTGGTGTCAAAGCCATCAAAATAAGTCAACCGACCCCAGCAAGAGCGTTTCTTATCACTTAAGGCCATTTGTTTGCGCTCAAGCATAATGAAGGGATACTCAGATTACAAAATTTATCAAAAGCCCTTCTAAGGTTTCCGCTATTACCGTTTAAAAGATACACAAACACACGGTTGGGCAAAAGATTTCTATTAGTTGCCGCTTTAAACTGTACAACATCAAGAATCAAAGAGATGTCAAAATGTCTCAGTCACTAGAAAGCCATTCGAATGCCGCTGAATTAGACGGAAATTTCCTAATGCGTGCTTGAGTTGTAATTATATGCCACATTTTGAAATACTAGGCGTCTTTTCTGTTGAAGGCTCTTCGAGGTTATTTTATCTTTCGCGTCACCATAATCCATATCGATCTTTCATTACAAATCACAGCTTGTAAGAAAGTCAGACATTTGATAAAACTAAGACTTTAAACGCACAAAAAGGCCAACTGTGTAAGCACGATGCTTTTAACTTCATCCAATCTCTGTCGCGTGTACCTAACTTAAAATACTGTCACTGTTAATAACATGTGTTTTGACATGCGCTTTATTGTAAAAGCTATTCAATCTTAACAATGCATCTTTTGTAACTTTAATTGCTTTATTTAAAAAGACGAATATTAAACAAAGCTTGTCGATACAACATAGCTATTGAACTTTTGTGTGAAAATGTTTTAGGTAAACAGCGTTGGAAACATGGACTACATTTCAAATCGTGGATATCAAGTTGGTTTTCTCGAGAGCCCCGACCGCGAGGTGTTTGGCTTCATGCCACAGGCTGTCAACAAAAGAGATAGTAGAGTCTGATAGCCCTTCAACACACCAGGAAAACACCACACCCGATCACGAAATGCTATCTTCTCTGTTCGCTACAAGTCTAAACAGATATAGTATTGTACGCTGTGTACATACTGTACACGCAGGGTGAAAACTGTAACACTTCAAAACTTTGTTTTGTACAATAACCCTTAAATGGAACACTCGAGGCTCTCTATGTCTAGCTACGTTTTTGAGTGTGTGGGTGGGTGGGTGTTAAATTTTCACCTGTCTGAACGTAAAAACCTTCAGTTGTCATTGGTCATAAATTTCAAATTCTAAGGCGAAGTCTGAAAACGAAAAGTTGCGCAGCTCGGATTTCGGCAGAAAAATAAACCGCTTTTTGATATCAGTAAGAAGAAGGAAAACGATTTTGAAAATATTTAAGTCTAGCTTATGAACTAAAAAATCCCCCAACTACCGCCCGTTTGGTCAGTTCAATGTTTGAGCGCGAGCTTCTTCTCGAGTTTCAAGCAATATTTGTTAACTCGTCCCGTCAAAACTCCATAATCAGTAAGCTAAGTGGGAAATCAAGACAGCGTACTTGAATAAATTGTGGGTTTCATTTGACGGTTTTAATTTATTTGGTTGATATACAGTTATCTGAGAAGTTGCCCGCATGTAAAATGAGAAACCGCTGATGGCGGTTAACAATTGGTGACAGTGTACTCCGGTAAGCAACGATTCAAAAAAGATAGCGCTAATCTCTCTATAACTGCAACATTTCACTGACTTCCTCTACCTAACCGTCTACAAGATTCTATTATCAATTAAAGTACACAGTTGTTGTCGCAGTGTTAAGAATGTTTAATGCAGGCCACGTAAAATATACACTGTGTAGGTTTAGGTTGGCGAAAGTATACAAAGAAATTGATGGCTCGAGAAAATGACACCCATAAAGAAAACATTTGCACGCTCATCTTAATGTGACCCTTGGATATATTTTTTATTATATGTGTTATTAAAGGGGTTTTCTTTAAGACCAAAGTATGCGCTGTAAAAACAGCGTATCTCTGTCTCGTTTAAGGTGCACGAACGAAATAATAAAACGGTTTCAAACTTTATGGTTAAAACCTTTGGGAAACAAACTCCCCCTCTTAAAATTTTCTGGATGTCTACTTGAATTTAAAAAAAATGAATTCTCTTAAATCCTACTCAATAACTAACCCTTATTTTATACTTTTTACAACAAAATGGTGGTTAACAAAGTACATTTTTAGGTGCGATGCATCGACGACACCTCAAAGTACAACTTGAACAATGAAAACGTCTGTCTTCCTTCGTCTGTCTATTGCGGTATTTAGTCTATTACAGGCTTAATATGCAAACGTATGAGTTCGTGAACTTCCTTTGCAATAATGAAAAATTGATTTTAAAGACCTACTAGCGAATTTGTAAGGGTCGTAAGCATATGGCTCTCTGTTAGTCCATGGGTGAATTCTGTGGTCACTGGTGCAACCGCGTCTCCGTGAACCCCTAACATGGTTGGATCTTCGACTTCTAACTTGACAGGAACACCAGAGGGATCCGTCAGACATGTAGTAAAATCATGAGGAAAGCATGGCTTTTTCATTTCTTGTAAAATTGTCTGTCCTTTGTCTTGCGTCAAGACTTTGGCATTTCGCATGTCCGGATTTGTTGATTCCCTGAACGGAGATCAAAGCAAGAACAGACATTCCATAAACAATCGGTCACGATTGGAATGGATATCAGGCGAAGAAATGTTTTTCATTCGTGCGGATAATAATTATAACACATCACGCACTAGTTATCAAGTTTGCAACAAAATATAGGCTGCATAAGAAATCATTTAACTCCATAATTTGTATATATTTATACTTTTATACGTGATAATAATAGAGTAATCCCGCAGGAAAGTTCATTCCAGTTTTTATTATCTTCACTTCATGAAGAACCAAAATAAAGACCTTAAAAGCTAACCAATATCAACTATAGGTACCTCTTTGTACTCTTTTGGAACAGTAAAGGGGAAATGCCCTTGAATAAAAGAAAATACAGGTTGGCACACATAGCTAACGGAAATATGAACTAACTTTATGAGAATAGCTTTCATTTGAATGATATGAACAACTAGTTTAAGCTGCTAAATCAACTTCCGTCTCTCGAGTATTTCAATACATTTTGAGATTGTAAAACAAATTTACCGAAGTTAGTGGCGTTTAAAGTTTACATTATTTTTCGTGGGAGTAAAAAGGAAGGAGAGTACTGCAGCATATTGTCTTCGTCGGAACTTGACTAGAAAATCAGAGGAATCTTATTTTCAGTTGAAGGTAACAATTAACTATCTAACAATTTCTCTTACCGTATTTTAGCCTCTGCGGCACGATCTCGTTGTCTGCGATTTTTAAACCAATTGCTAACTTGAGTAGTGGTAAGTCCTGTTGCCTCGGCTAGTTCTCGTTTCTCTCGTGGAGAGGGATAAGGATTATGGGAATACCATTCCCTAAGAATGCTGCGCGATTTCTCTTTAAAACAATAACTTGTCTCTTCTCCGTCCCAAATTGTTCTTGGCAAAGGGAACTTGCGGCGAACGCGGTATTTTCCAACTGCGCCAAGCGGTCGGCCCCTAAGTTTTTCCGCTTCGATGTAGTGCGCCTTTAACCAAAGCGACTGCAGTTTTGGGTGCGAGTTTGATGAAAAGTTGTTGTTCTCTAGAATACGGTACAACTCTTGGAAGTTTCCTTGATGAAAAGCCACGATAGCTTTGGCTTTCAGCACGCTCTCGTTTTTCTGGATAGTTTCGCATTCAGGGAGCGACCATAAAAACCTTCCTAACCGTTCAATATCTCCGCTTTGTTGGAGGACCTCGCAAACGCAGGCCACTTGCTCCGGAGTGAAACTAAATGAAGGCAGCATATTGAGTTCTCTTGGACGAGTTTATCCTTTCAGCTCTTTGTATTGTCTATTTGTCTGAACGTAAGACGACACACTATATACTTGCGTGGAATCAAATTGCGCACGTTTAAAAGCAAATGTCACCTACTAACAATCAGGCAAATTCTTTTTTCTGGCGTGACATTGTCATTATTAAATTAAGATTAGGACTTGAGCTTCGAATGCTGATTGGCTAAGCAGTGTCGTCCAGATGGTTTTATATTTTTACAGGAGATGGTAGATCAAATCAGATGTCAATCTATCTCTAGTGTTTTCAAAGGGTGACTTCCGTTGTGGCACGGGTACTTGAAGGAAAGGGAATTCTTGCTCGACTGCCAGTCCCCTACACGGCTTTAGGTTAGAGGCTTGAAGGTGAGCCGTCGCTAATTTAAAACATTGTATTGAAAATATTTTGATAGCAATGATATCACTGGATTAAGTTTCTTTCCGCCTCGCCATTTAATATAGAAAGTTTCAATAGCGAAATGCCAAAGAGGTCCTCTTTTTATTGCACGAGGCTATTAGCCGAAAAGATGCTAATTTAGGGGCTAATAATATAATGTGAGATTGGTGTGAACAAAGAGACTGTTTGTTGACTTTACATATTTATAGAACAAAACTTGACAACTAAGCCAATCAACGAATTGCGCGCCAAATAACAATACAAAAACGACATCTATACAGATGGTTCCCAGATTGCCGTCGTTCTTTTCTAATGAAAGCTCTCGGTTTTCTGCAGCGCCTGTATAAAGTTTAAGATAAAAAAATGATGAAACAAAAACAGTTTTACTTTGGAGTGCGTTCGTTAATAACGTGTGATGTAATTAAGACAGATTAAAACAATGAAAACCTTCCTCAAGCTATCATCACATTCCTTTTATAAAACTTTAAGTGGTGTTTTATCAAAATAAAGGTAAAGTTATAACTTTTATGTTGTTTCTCTTGCCACCCAGATACCAGTTTTCATTTCACAATCCTTACTGTGGGTATATATCAATATAAACAGTGAATATAAACAGTTTGAACAATTCATAAAGGTTTCAAATGAACACAATTCTTTTAGCATCTAAAACCTGTTACCTTGGAAAACTCTTTTATCAAAGGCTTTTTTCTATAGCACAATAAAAAGCAATGCATATGGAGTCGTTTGTACTGGCGATAACAAAACCAAGAACATCAGACTTAAGTCATAACAACCATTTTGGGGGCAGAAAAAGCAACACTGAGGAATTCCAGTCAAAATTATTTATGGGATATTGGCCGTTTTCTTTCTAGCCTAAGGGTTGTCCGGCAAATCTCAACTTGTGTGTTTTAAATTAAATCTTTGATTCTTTATGAAAGAGGAGACTCGAGGAAAGTGTTTGGATTGCTACTAGAAACGCAACCGGTCTAATCTACAATTCTGAACGTAACTATAGTTGTGTTTACATACCTTGTAGACATGCTTTGATCGAAATACAAACGAAACTTTCTAAAAATCTTAATTAGTGAACAAGATTGGTAATAGCCCGGGTTGAAATACGGCAAATCCAATATTAACAGTTGATTAAAACTATGTGGAAATAAGTAAAAACATAAGGACATCCGCGCTATCAAATTCACAACGCCATTGCATGCGAGATGTTTGAGTGGGTGAATAAGTACCTGCATTTAACTTTGAGATTTAAAGATTGCAAACAAAACGATAAATTGTAAAACATTTTCCGAACTTTTACACTTATTACCATTTCCAAAAGTTAAACAATGAATTTACAAAATATCATTTTCTTGCAAGGTATGTTTTAAAATTCTCAGCTGCATGTCAAAATCCTCTAGAAAACGAACTATAGGCACAAGAAGCCTACAGTTTTATTGTAGTAACTAAAACAGTTTCTTTTACATGTATTGAAAACTAAAATTTGAAAATTGATTGATGCAGTTTAAAAATGTACAAGTGGGAAATGTTTTAACAGTAACAGAATATATTATATCTATTATTAAATTAGGAAAAACAAGAGGTGCACTAATAAAATTGATAAACAAAACCTCGCTCACAAACATATCGACCTATAAGTTACAAAGACTAAAACTGACAAACCAAAACCTTTGTAAACCAGAGGAAATCAAACAGTTTGGCTCAGAGGTTTTATACTTTTAAAATTATGCCTCGAGGTATTTTTATCTTTTTATTTACGGTAACCAGCTGTATTTCCCCCTGACCTGCTACTTGCTGACCCGTCAGTTCGGATATTATAAAGGGAAACAATTGATTAGAACCATCTTGATAGAGATACTACTAGATTGTATTATCAAGTGTTGGCGTTTTCTTATAATATGCTAACGTTTACGCGGTTGCGAACCAGTATAATGTCTTCCTTTATTTGAGAAATCCCTTGATCTATCTCAACAATCCTGAAACTCCAGAACGTGTCAAAGTATATTAAGATACACAGTTAACCCTTCCTTTTGAAGGTGAGAAGGTTGCTATAATTAAACTGTCCAAAGCATCTTTCTCTTCTTCCCACACCTTAAGTGAGTTGAAAGGTTGAAATTCTATTCACCTTATCGCTACAGCAATTAACTTTCTAAAATCTTATCATAAAATTTGTTAGTTCCCAGGGAAGTAAGCAGATGTAATAAAAAAAGCTCCTTCATTAACTCAAAGAATAGAAATGGTTGTCCCTAGGATGATTAGATTTGTCTAAGATTTGCAATCCTGCCCGTTGGCCAAAATGGCAGCAAGTTACCGTTCAAATACTGAACGAATGTTTAACTCGGAGGATCAGAAGTACATATGACATCCACACGACATGCCTTAGTCAACTACATGGAGATAAAAACCCTTCAACATAAAATATTGTTCAGTTGTTAATAGATCTGAAAATAACACTACAACTTAGTGGTAGCAATAACTTTTCAGTGGCATAACATTACAAAATACCATTAATTCAGGCCTTGCAATCAATCTGCCATGCATATAAGAAACTGTAATCCATACCAGGTCCATTTCCAAACTATAAACTATTAATATATAAGCGAGAAACGAATTGTTTATTGCTCTTCTAATTTTCCTCTGTTCTGAGTAACACTTGGTGCCACTGAAAGCTTAATTTCGCCTGTAATTCTAATAGTGAAATAGAGGTATTAAATTGTTAGAAAATGAATAAACAAGTTGACACATTCAGTATCCTGGTGCCAGAAAGACGGTGTAAGTGTAAATTTATTATTGGCATAAAGCTTGGATCTGCCAGCTATTAACCAGACAACAGATAACGATGAAACACTGAAACTGTGTTAAAAATAAATGATGAAACACTTTGATTGATTAAAAACAACAGTTGAGAAAAGTTTAGTTATAAAAATCATTAGAAATATAAATGACAGATGCTTCATGCACCAGAAGAGTGCTGCCCATTTGTACGGCTAATAATTTTAATATAAAAAATGGAAGTGTACATGCGTACGAGTGACGTCTACCTCCTTATAGCCATGTGCTTAGCGATTTAGAAATACTTTTTAAAAGGAATTTCTTGGCAAAATTAATATGCCACCTTCTTTGCTGTTGTTTGAGTATAATGCTATGTGTTGTTCTAATGTCTTCATGCATGCTCATTTTGTGACTAATCCTAGATTTTAGGAGCCATAAGCGAAATAAACTATTGAGATACCAAATATTAAAGCTGCAACCAGCAACATCAGAGAAGAATTCTCCTTGGCCAAGGTTTTAGTTCCTTCTCAAGGCACCTGATAAACAAAACTTTTAGAATACTAATAAAAATGTCTTAACTTAAAATAAAGCACAAAGCAAATTCATTGTATCTAATTTCTTGCACAAAAGCTAGGAGTATAATCCTCGTGAAGCTTATCGTTCTAATTTTTAGGGTCAGTTAACGCTGTTAAACAGTTTTTCTAAGTCGATCGCTGGTAACCAATTTTTAAATAGTTTGCTTTCTGACAAATTACCTTCAAGCTTAGCAATGCCTTTGTGTGTTTCCTTTTTAATCAACTCTTTTCGAACACGAACTAACCACTACAATGTTATTGTAATGGAGTATTATGTTTCAATAACTCTTTCTGTGTTGAAGACTACGTTTCTTTTGTTTACCGGAGAATTTTCTTGTTTAAACCAGCTATTATCATTTCAAGTCAATTCAGCCCCCCAGGTAGCGTGAACGTAAATACGGCAACAATTTCGTGTTATTGAAACAAAACGACTTCTTTGACATTTAATGCGTTTATCGCTTCAAACGCTGGAACAAAGTCGGTTTGATGAAATGAGTAAAACACCTATAACACTTTTCACAATGGAAAGAAAGGCACATATTTTGTTAAAAATACGCAGTTAATGTTTTGATTTTCGAGTAGCTTGTAAGTTCCGCGTTACCTTAGAACTTCCTAATAAAAACAGATTTCACCTCTATATAAACTTAACTTACATTTAATCGGAGATGAGCTATGTGGTTTGGGGTTAAAATAATCTATTAATTACGAAACCCACGCCAAGAAACCATTAAGGGATTTCAGGACAAAACTAACATAAACCTTAATGGTTTACAACCTCCCTTTTTCACTGACCACATTCATACTGGTGTACGCTTACAAAATGACCCTCTGAACATTCGGACATAGTACCCAATAGTTTCTTTGGTAGTTGTCACTTTAAAACTGTAAAACTAAAATACTTTCTGCATCATTGTTGAGTTTTCAAAGAAAATATGCGGCTGCTGCTCACAGAAATAAAGTTGTCGCCGTGCAACTGTTGGATTCTTTAGAGTAGGCCGCTGCAAAGAACACTTTGCAGAACAATACTCAATAGATGATATACAAAGACGGAGTCACTTTAGCTTGGTCATCTTCTTGGCCGTTCGTTTGTTCCCTCCACAGAAAAACTCAAGTAAGAATTCAGAGGAAAGGATTTCTACTTTCATTGCCTTTGTCCTTAATATCGATGTTGTCACTAAAATTTTCACATGTGTTTCTCATAAGCAAACACATGGCATAAAAAAGAATAAGATTTGGTGAATGCTACGAATACATACCAATTCTTTTGTTTACTAGCGAGCTTGACGGTAAAGGTTAGGCGCACTCGTTCTATAAAAGCAGAATTCATGATGTATTCTAAATTAGTTGATGACAGATTGTTCTTTCTTATTGTTAAATTTCTCACAGACTGAAATGCACCTATTTTAGTTATCTACAGAAAACATTTATCAACTAGAGTACAGTTTTTCATGTATTATTAATAAGAATATACCGATCTCTCTATCCTTTCTTTATTGATCGAAATCTTTTCTAAAATGAGCTGCAAACATTTAAAGGATGGAAAAAGCACGACCGTAATTCGCATGTTTCAAATCACTAATAAAGTATTTATATTTAATAGTCTATGTCTACTAAACTAATTTTTGAAATAGTTATAAAATTCGGAACTGGAAGGAATCCAGTTTGAGGATGTAATACATCATCCCACGGTCTGTTGGTGTATGATACATCTTGCGTTACGTTTTAACAGTTCAGTTTCTCTAAACAACATCCCAAAGATTTAACTGAAAAGCTGTTTTCCGAAATTTCATTGATGGCCCATGTTCACTAGGGACTGTGCCACAAAAGTTTGGTTACGATTTACACACAGCACACACAGCGACAAAACATTTTTGAAAAACCTACAATTTACATTGCTTTGTTTTCAATAAACAGAAAATCGTTCCTCCACATTTCCAAAGTGGTCAAGCCTTGACGTTGAAAATGAATTTGTAAATTTTTCGTTTTAAGACCAAGTGTTCTTTAAATGCACGAAGGGAGTGTTTAAAGTATTTCAAACTAATATCAATAAATCAATTTCACATATTGGTTTGCCTGAGTTGAAAAGAGATCGGGATTTAGTTAATTGTGTTAACCTTGGCGGAGCTTTGTTAAATATGGAACGTAATTGAATTGTTAAACCAAACTTGTTAATAAGACATTTAAGAGAATTATTTAATTGTTATTTTTCGTTTGGATAGCTACAACTGAGTCAGAATCAGTTGACTCTGATTTCTTCTTTAACATTTAATTTAATGCTTGTTTTGAGCCAGGGAATGGGTAACGTGGCCTAAACTAAAGTTATAAGTATAAGAGTCCTGCATACAGTCAATGGGGTTTAGACGTCACAATTTACCTCTACAAAATGAGCCCTGAATACAATTCATAAGGAATCGAAAAGCGTTGCCATCTGGAGCACGTGATGTTAGCCATTTTCTTTAATATACACAACATACATTTCTAGAACTCAGTCAGTGCAACTCTACAAGTACAACTGCCCCACCAATCAGCAAATGCGAAATTCTAGGAAAATGTTTAAAAGTGCAAAATATTGAGCTGGTTGTGAGCTAAACACAACTATGGTTTAGGTTTATTTTAGTTTGGACAGGTTTTATCTGGATCGTAAATTAACTGTTGTAAATGATTAGGAATATTTTTGAACTGCCCTCCGGAAACAAACGCTCATCGCGTGCGGGCAAATTGTGTTTTACGCTGTAGGAGAGAAAGTTGAAACGAAGGGTATCAGGTTCTGGAGACCACCTAAACATTGCTCGATCTTAGTCATTTACATCCTTAAGACTGATATAAGTACTTGTGTTTGCCAACAGTTATACCACCCATGCTATTTGACGAAACTAACAGCAGTCAACACTGAAATATTGAGAAGTCTTCCGATCACTAGAACAACAATCATAAACGAAACTAATTCTGAGTGACAGTTGAATCAATAAATCTGTCAGTGCAACTAAAGCAGTCAGTGATAAACAAGAAAGCAGGGAAGATAAAGAATAAACAGTTTTTCACTCGAGAAAATCACGAGTAGATAAACATTCAATATCTAAAAATATTAATTGCGAAGGTTTGAAAACTTTCTTCAAATTCAATTTTCAAATAAAATAGACTGAAATTTACATTTATATTTTCGGCGATTTTAAACACAAATTTGCTAAAAACAGGAACATGCACCGCATTTCATTTCATGAAATAACAATGTTTTATATTTATAAAAGTAAGATACTAATAAAGCAGGCTAAAAATAAAAGAAGTTTTAAAATGTTTCGGTCATTTACGCCAAAATTTCAAACAAACTGTCTACTTTCAGAATAATAATATACAAATGAATTTATCCAAGCCAAGTGATAATACTGATATAGTTAAAGGTTTTAGTGCTTTGTTAAAGGACCATTTTCACTATGATTCATTAAGCGAGGTATGTCATGCTTTTGGAGTTTTAAAACTGATGTATGGCCACATTGATTAGCCTGAGAAAGAAAGGTTCAAATAAGGATACTGAACCAGTCAACACTGAATTTTGTCTAAAAGGAGTTTCGTCATATATTGTTAAATAGTACAACTATAATAATAACTTATAAAATATATTTACTAAATATTTTTTCAAATTTTACCACAAACGGGGTTTTAAAGAATCAGTCCTTCTAATTAGTCGAATCAGCGCTCAAAGACTTATACTTAAAAACTCAAAGATATACTCAGTTCTAAACTTAAAAGAGTCAGAAAGCAAAAATTAAATATCTTTCGGTCCAGCTGTCACTGTGGACAGACTATGCACACTCTCAATTTTATGAACTTTATTGCTTGGATTGCATATGGACAAATCGAACAGCACTAAAACAAAAAAACGGCAGTCTTAAATCAAATAATGGCTCTAAAGACACCTGTTTATCAATCTTCACAGCGCTTTTTGAAGTATTTTCAGAAAAAGGCAGAAGGTAATATCACACTGATCTCATTGTTGTTCCTGTTTTTTTATAATCGTTTTGGCTATTAATTAACTTGGAGACTAGTTAGAAAGAAAGTGTTCCTCAAGTTGAAGCGGGAATCGATTCCCGTCATTGAAGCACAATATATTCTGGCTTCAACTTGAGGAACACGTTCTTTCTAACTTTATAACCAGGTTGCAATTTTCCATATAGAAAGACCTTGTTGATTTTGACTGCGATGTCCAGCACTTTATTACGTTTTGAAAATAGAGTCTCTTTTAATCAACACAACAGCATAGTAGTGTTCAAAAACCGGATCAAAGAAACGCATAGATGAAAACCGTATCAAAGACTGATCACAATTAGAGAAAACTGTGCAATGGCTACTTGAAAATAATCGAGTAAACCAAAACTAGCTCTTTATTTATATATGTTTTTATATATTCTCTTTTTAATAAGTTCTTCTTAATATGTATACCCAAAGAAAAGTTAATTTGAAACTTTGAAATCAGTCAGTCCAAACTGTATTCTTCTCTTTGAAAAACATTTGCCTAAGAACATATAAATGGGGAAAACCATAGGATCAGTACACTACCTAATATGTATTCTAACCACATGGGATCAGCCCCGAGTGGCAATAATTATATAAACAGCACGACAATCACTCTGGATTCTGAAGGAAACGGTTTTTGAGTACAAATCTTGGAATAAATAGCAAAATTACCACTCGAAGTGGCAATTTTTGAGATTCAAGAAATTTAAGAAAGAAAAATTGTACATATTGTATTTTTCTAAAAAGAAAATGTTTTCAAATGTTTCAATAAACTCAGCTTGAGTCTTTTGGACGAAAAGAAGTTCAGAGAACAAAATTCACTCTTAAAATGTTTTTTCTAAGGCTTTATTCCCGCTTCGAGGATAAAAACTTTTTAATTTTGTCATCTAGCAAAACCTCTATTGTTTTTAAAACGAGACCGTGAATTTGTAAAAACGGTAACGCAGTAAAGAGACCGAATCAATGAAAACAAAATTCTCTTTGATGTAAACCAACTCTAAGAGAACGGAATCTTTAAAACTGTAAACGTTTGTTTCTTATTTCAAGTTATGGTCTTTTGATGTCAGTTCAGTGATGAGGGATGTGGTTCAATGGTTTCTTTCTAAATGCTGATATAACTAATTCGTTCGAGTTAAAAAGGCTCCACCATTTTGCTGTCAAGTAAAGAATATATTTTACTTTACTACGTCTTTCTCGTGTATTTTATTACATTACCTTCACGTCCATTTTGATTGCAGCCGAAGCAAGTTCGTTCCAGAGCTCTAACAGATAAACACGCCCAAAACATATAACAACGAAACACAAATAAAATACTTAAATTGTATAGCTGTAATTAATATGAACAACGAAGAGGTAGTTGAAATGGGTATTCAGAAACTTTTTTCAATAAATGGATGAAGATGAATGTCTCGCTTTTAAATAAATAAAAAAAATATTAAAGAAAACCATAAATGAACTGAGCAAAACATTTGATCAACACATGCGCATTGGCTCTTTTTTAAGTGCAACTCATTAGAAAAACTTGGTCCACATCAAAATTTGAAAAAACTTTTTAGTTTGTCATAAATTAGGAATAAACTACATGTATTAGTCAGATAGTATCATTTAAAGGTACAAAAGAGCTAGGAAATGATCAGCACCTGAGTAATTGTGGATAAAAATACTTAAAATATAGTAAAAGCAAATAGAGTGGAGTCTGCAGATTGCAAAAATTCCTAGCCTCGATCTGTTAAACTGGATGGCATCAAATTTTCATACTGGTTAAACTAATGACGAAATATTTATATATGTTATATGCATAACCCTTGACATTTTGCAGTTAAAGGAACAGAATCACGGTTGAACGTGTCCAACTGTTACCAGGTTGGTTAAAACTAAACTGGTTCATCGAGTAACTTGAAAACTATGTCTGTAAAAAGTCAATTTGTTTCTTTGCATCTATACCCACTTGCGCAGACAGTTGCCCTGAAATAAACGTCTTTCATTGTAAGGACTAAGATAATTTTTTTTAACATTTATGTTTTTTTTATCTGGGCCCTAGTAAACTTATCTGAGCTCTATAAAACCCTATATCCAAAAAGAGCCTAAGCAAGCTGTTTTTTTGAAAGTATTTCCCTTCTTCACTTATCGTTCTTCCAAGGTTAAAAACATCGTTGATTCCAATGGTTGCCTAACTTTAAGAATAAGAGAGAGCCTGGGGCCAGCTCTCGAAAGGTTAGCAGTCATCACACTACTCTAGTGTGGCGATGGTCATGAAAGTTTAACCTTGAGTTGCTCAAGCAGACACACTTTAACAGTTCTCGTTTTTTTTTTTGTTTATAAAAAATCCATTCTTTTCAAGTTGATTATATCAAATTTCGAAACCTACTTTCAACTCAAACTGTAAATATGAAGCGTGTGATACTTGTAAACGCCAGCGCAGCATAGTAGCGCTAAGTATAAATATGATAACTGATGCTGTTAGTCAAATGTACTTCATCCTAGGATCATGCACTAAGTTCGTATTTTCAGTCGTCCAAAATATAGCAAAGTAAAATAAGTTAACAAAATGCAAGTTAAAACAACATCTTTTCAAAAACCATTGCTTTTTTGAAGTTGATTTTCAAACAAAAAACGCTTTTAAAAATGCATTTAGTTAATTTTTTTGAAAACATCATTACTTCATTTGCTGTAACCAACTTCCTCTCAATATTTCATACTGTGGCAATAAACCTCTTCCTCTCCCATTAATTACATCTCGCGGTGTGATATGGCGATCTTTTCTTTACTTATCATTGCATCCATCATATGAACAGTTTATAACAACGAAATCATCTAATCTTAGTGCAGTACGAAATACCTTAAAAATATTTAACCATTCTTCGTGTATGATACAAAGCCCTTGTACACGACTTGTTTAGTTGTCTTATAATCTACAAATGCCAATCAATTTAAAAATTCCTTGCAGGTGTATAAATAAAAGCAGTTTTTTGTTACTCAAACTTTTAACCTTTTCACTTTAAAGATTACAGGCGTGTGTTTAAATCCTGGTTTGTTTCTTTTCGATATCAGCTGTTTTGTGGACTGCCGTTTCTAATCTTCCTTATATTGTTTTTTGTTTTTCAAAAACTCTCGATACAAAGATGTACTACAGACAAGTTTAGTGTAGATGTAATTGATCCTTTTGCAAGAAACAGTAAAACTAATGCATAAGCGTTAATGGAATCGGCGGGACGTGTTAAAAGTTATTGTTTATTAATCGACTTTTCTTAAAACTATTTTAATAGTCGTTTTTTAAGAAAAGTCGATTAAAAAACAATAACTAAAACTAAGCAAAACAGAATTATAAACAAAGCTTTTGTTAAAACTTCACTTTTCTTTACATATAATCCATCAGATTTTGATAAATCAGAGTTGCGCCTGTATGGTTTTAGCATTCAATACGCGCCGCATTGTAATGACACTTTTGAAATCGAGCCCATAAAGGTGTCAGGGAAGGAAAATCTACGGCGCCATTTGCTAAATTATCAGTTTTTCTTGAGGCCGGAACAATCTTGTGCTTCCTTTGTTTATATATCATACATCCTCATTTTATCAGGACATCAATTAAAGCTAATTAACCTTCTAACAAAAAAAATAAGTTAAGCGTTTGCAATAAACATAAATTTAAAATTGATTTAAGGTCTATCAAGAGTAGTTGCATATGGTAGGTTTATGGGCGAATTTAGGGTAACATGTAAATACATTATTTTCATGAACAGAGTTGGCTCAAAACCACTGTTAGTTACTCGAATATGCAAAATATGTTTTTAGAATAAGCTGTCTTTTTAATTTCATTGGTATCACGGTCTTTTGAAAGAAACTAACAAAAACTGACCAGGGTTTTTTGCACCGGCTTTTTTTACGTTGAACAACAAGAAACTTTTTCAAACTGCATTTACTCGAGTCCCGCCTAAAGGTAAAGAACACCGGTAGACAGATAACTCAGTAAAAGCTTGTAAGCTATTTGTTTGTTTATTCACTAAAAGAAGCAATGTTTAGTTCTCACGCTGATAGAGCCCCTGATAAAAAGAGTTGATTGCCGCTCACAAAGGAAGCTTTTGCGGTTACAAAGGAGGGCATTACCTGAGTGAGTCTTTGTTAATTAAAACATCTACTCTGAAAACAACATTTGTGCAAAAAAACGCTCGTCCCCTTAGATCTGGACCCAGTTGTTCAATAGCCGATTAGAACTAATCCAGGGTTAAATTTTTAATCCATGTTCTTGTTTCCAACCTTACAGGGAAGGATTTGAGCTGTAATTGTGGTACAAACAAGTTTTTTTCCTTTGAAAACCCAAGCAGTACTCTTAAAGAATTGTTAACCTTTTATTAAAGAAGTAATTGTTGTTTAAATTTTCCCTTAACCCAGGGTTAAAGTTAACCAACCTTTGAACAACTCGGTCCAGTTGACTAAAGTTTAACATGACTTTCTTTGAGAGCAGGCCATAAGTGACCAAAGGTTTCTTACAGTACCCCTTAGTTGACTTAAGCATATCATCACCATTACCATTATTATTATTGTAAAAAATTGTTTATAGCACTGGCAGATGTTATGCCGCTGCATTCCTTATGAGAGTGACTCAAAGCCATTGACCAGGGGTCTTTCAAGTCCTTTCTCGTTTTAGCTAGCACTCTAGAACTTTTCTTAAAATCCTTGTCATTTCCAGTAAAGCCATTATTTGTAAAACCTCAGTCTTAATCTTTATACCTAACTTGTGGATCCTGCCCGAGGTCCTGGTAATTTTCAACCTTTTCTTTTTCTTTCTCGCTATCTCTGATGTCACCAGGAATGGCTACATCAGTGATGGCACACACTTTGTTTTTTTGCCTCCTTGAATAATGTCAGGCCTCTATAACATGGTCACATTGTACTTTGATGTCCCACGGCAATTACATCTTATCATTCTCCATACAACCAAGTGGTACATGCTCATACCATTTGTCCTTACTCTCCAGTTCATATTTTTACACAACTTCTAATGTACCATTTTCGCCACGTTATCATGCCTTCTTTCTACTCCTTTTGCGCCAATTTCTTACACTCAGTGGCAACAAGGGAAATATTTTCAGTGTGTTTACTGCAAAGTCTACTAAGAAGGGATTCGACTGACTTATTAACAAAGTTTTCAACACTGTTATTTCTTAAAGCTTGTTCTTGTGCAGCACAAATTAGGGCTTCTGTTTCTACTTTCAGATCACCAGTTTTTAACCATCTCCAAGAGTCTTCCTTCTCAACTGTATCCAGCAATTCTCTGACAAACTGCACGTACATCTTATTCTCTTTTCACTCTCTCAGGTTCTGTGCATGCCAATTCCGTTTGAAATCCATCTTCGTGGTCCAACCAACAGTTTTTAAAATCGCAGTTGCTCTCACACCTATCAGAAGTGTTTCAGTTGTATTACTGATACACTATCCCGAGTTGTTTATTCATATCAAATGAAAACTTCAAACAAACTTCCTTTAAATTTCTTACTTACAAGAGTTCAAAGACAATAATATTAATCACACAAAAAATGGCAGGGCAGAAGCAGAAAATGACAGGGTATTAAGAAAAACGCTAGAGCGCTGTAAAAACTGACAAAGTGGAACATCCTGTCATATTGTGCTAGTTCGAACGTGTAATGCATCAACTTTTAATCTATTAACACAAACAATATACTTTTTAAAATAAGATTTTTCAAGCCTGAGGACAGAGTGTGTACCTCGGCCTTATGTGAGAGGCTGAGGATATGCAATCTGGAGAAAGGCCTCCGAGTATGGTGTCTGACTTGGTATGGACATGTACAGAGAAGTGACTCCTGGATTAGCAAAATCATAGACTTTGAAGTAGCTGGAAAGAAGAGAAAAGGAAGACCTAATAAGACCTCGAGGGATCATGTAATGAAAGATCTGGGTGTGATGGGACTTAAGCAGGCTGATGCTCAAGATTGTAATTGCTGGAGAGTTGCTCTGCAGCACCATGCATCGTCGTACCCGCTGGAAGGTGGAAAACAGACGTTAGAAACCAGATAGTAGTAGTAGTAGTAGTTTTTAATCAAAGGGAACTGTGAATGAGTCGTGGATACATTATTATTATTTTGCAAATAGTTAAATTTCCTTTTACAGCAACACATTAATTTTTTGAAACTATTTTGAACGGATGGTGTTGGGTGAAAAGTTATAAGATTTTATTTATATTCTAAGCTTTTAAAAAAGAAACTTTTTTACAAAATGTGACTATTCTTCAGCAGCTGAGTCATACAAGTTAATTTGCTTCTCGAGTTTCTTGTTGCTGCATTTGCCATTACTTCGTTAAGTAAATAGAACAGTTCCGGCATTATTTTGGAAAGTTGATATCAGTTGCTCTCACGTTGAATTATCGATTTTGAGTGAGTGACAAATTTGCATATTCTGATCTACAGCAATAGTCGTTCCTACGCTTCGCGTATCCACGACAAAAAATGAGGGATTGGGTTATACAATGGTAACACAAGAAGGCATTTTGTGCTTGAAAGAGGATTGTCCTTATACAACAGAATAGCTTTTACACCAGGATTTATGGTAATACCAGTGCGAGGAGCTATCTACAGGTCTACTCACCACACCATATCCAGCACTCAGCTCACACGACAACCCACTGCAATGTGAAAACATTATACATAAAATTAGGCTGACTGACAAATTATGAGCCCATATTCTTACCAAGGTTATAAAACTATTTGATAATAATGGCATTCACTCCGACGAAGGACTACAGTCTGAAACATCAGTTCCAAATTCTTGTCACTATGTTGTACAACTTATCAATTTATAAAACTGTTTCTGTAGAAACACCGACACAGCATCCACCTATGATGACATTTATTTGCACTCACTTTTAGCCAGTTTTCTTTCGTTGCAACAATTTGATTGCATTTAAAAAATAATTTCAATTGATTTAAATGTTTTAGGCTCTTTGGATTTTTAACCAAAACCTCGGACTCCATACATCATTATTCATTTATACCTCACGGATCACGTCAGTTTTTGATGAGGTGTAGAAGTGAGGTGAATTCATTCACTCAGCTCTAAACTTTTATTGCAGTATTTAGTGCGGCATTAAAATATCAGTTTATAAGAAATGTCAAGGATTTATTTACAACTGCATAAAAAATGTATGCGATTCTGGAGCTGTTGTGGATCTCACAAGGTAAGAAAAAGAAGAGTTTGTTGCAAATACAAGCTTATTTCACAGACTTAACAACTTCAAATTTCGTCAACATTTTGGGTTTTTCACACTCAATATGTAAATTGTGTTTTTGATTTGACACAAAAGAGACAATTTAGTGGTGAAATACGGCTTTACAAATGAACTGCAGCTGAGAAAGTCGACCAAAGGTCAAATGGATATAGCTTATTTTGTGAGTGGTGCATCAACCAGAACTACTGCACAGAACAGGGGTGGATCTAACTTATTTCGTGAGTGGTCCATCAACCGATACTAGTGCATGGTACAGGGGTGGATCTAGCTTATTTTGTGAGTGGTCCATCAACCGATATTAGTGCATGGTGCAGGGGTGGATCTAACTTATTCTGTGAGTGGTGCATCAACCGAATACTAATCTACAGCTATTTTAACATTTTTCTGTGCAAAGAGGGTACTGTAACCGAGTTACAAAAAACTGAATCTTTACAAGTGTGACCTTGTTTTCAGCCATAGATACTGTAATTTTAGTTTTCTGGCCTTCCAAGGCTTTAAATGAGCACCAGGTGGTAACCTGCAGGATTAGTGCCCCTTCTAGTGAGAGTCAAAGACTCTCATTTTCCAGAAATTAGAGACATGCACCAGCCTGAGTGAGCCACAAGGCTTTAGCTTTTCTACTGTAATCCTGTGTGTATCAGAGATCTCTGTAAGCCCTGGCAACCTGTGAAAATCGCCAACTAGTTGTCTGGGCCGCACCGGCTACTCAGATCCAAATAAAAAAATAAATAAATACTTTGTTTTGCATCCAATGGCTTTATAAATTCCTCTGCCAGCTACTCCATTTTATTCTCCTTCTACTCCAAAATAGCCCCATTTAAGAATTTTGCAGGGGCATGGACTCTGATGATACTATGAGTTGACACGTGCTGTTGTGTAGGAACTAAACATCATATAAACTTTATAGCTCATGTGCGCTTTCACTAAATAAACTTAAATTATTTTTTATAAATGAAAAATAAACTTTTTATTAAAAGAGAATATATTATTAGACTGATCTTGGCAATTTTGTTCTTTGTGGGCTTAGTTGTCTCAATCAGAACTAAAATGTATCCTTAATGGCAAGTGAATAAAATTATTATTCAGGGCAACCAAACTTGAAATCCGACTTGTCCTAGTGACAAGTGGTCAAAAAAGTTACACCGCTAAACAACATCTCTGGTTTTCCTCCCTCTGCAAAAATGAAATTGAGGTGGAAAGTGGCTTTCATATCATTCTAAATTATTTTCCATTTGGATTATACTGTCCAACATACTAAAGCTGTGAAAAATTGAAAATTTTGCTAGAAAGTAGAGATAGATTTTACTGGTAGTAAGGGAGATTTGTCACATTTTGAACTCTGACATAATTATCATTGTTTGTTAAGTTTGTAGATTCAACTCTCCACTGTTTGTAAACAGTGTAATTAGTTTGGTTAATTCTTTTCTGTGCACTCGTTACAGAACACTAATTATTGATCAAATACTTGAGTAAATTTTGGGCCATTTATACAATATTTCTACTGGCTGTTACCTGTCTTCATCAGGTTTTCATTGCCATTTTTCACAGTAGTGTAGCCTGCATTTTTAAGAGGGGGGTTCCAAACCATTAAAAGCTGTTTATAAGTACTGCAGGAAGGTTGCTCTAAAAACTGACACAGTGAAGGTCGAGATGTGAGAGGGGGGATCCAGAACCCCTGAAAGCCTGTCCTGGCTATGCATTGTACAGTACAGTATTGCTGGTTTTCACCTGACGTCATGGTGGCCATGTTGGTACATATACTCTTAGCAAAAGAGTTTTGATTATGTTTGGACACCAGCATGGCCACTATGTCTATTTTCTTTTGTGTCTCTTGGGATTGTGTGAAAACCAAGGATAAATGGCCCAAAATTTACTTACATTGTTAGATCAATCACTGCCAGCCTTTTTGACAAAAATATTATATTTTTATATTTTTTCCGGCAGATCACAATCTTCTGAAAAAAAGATCCAAAGTTGGCAAGGGCATTGACCATACATGCATGGTTCTAGTAGATTGCTTTTAAACCATTTTATTGAGTACTAATTATTGACTTAATATTTGCTTAATTTTCAACAGTTGAAAGAACTCTACACATTGCTGAATGAAAACTATGTGGAGGATGATGATAACATGTTTAGATTTGATTATTCACCTGACTTTCTTCTATGGTAAGTCTCTATTTTTTATTATTTTTTAAGAATTATAGTGTTGTATATTATGGCTTCCGCTTGTTAACTTACAAGTGTAGTAATTATTTTGCCTCTGTTCTCGTAATATTTTCTCTCCATCATGCGACTGCCTTCATTCAAGATCTCTGACCCAGCATTGCACCATTAGAAAACCATTGACCATCGGCCGTTATTTCTGGCTCTGTGTTCATCAGTAAAAGTGAAAGTGAAATGTGTTATGCAAGATGCAGCTTGAGTGGTTATCACCAACATACATGTCACCTCACAAAGGGTAGATCCAAGAATTTGAAAAGGAAAGGGGGGTGGCAGGCCCCTTGGACCCCTCCCTTAAGTCTGCCACTGAGTACAGCTTTATTGAAGAAGTTTGTTTTTCATACCAGCCAAAAATACACTAATATTACTTTTAAATTATTATTTATTGTGTCCTGCAGGGCCCTTAAACCTCCTGAGTGGAAGCCACAGTGGCATTGTGCTGTTCGTGTTTCTACCAACAAGAAACTAGTTGGATTTATTAGTGCAATTCCTGCACACATAAGAGTTTATGATCAGTAAGTTTCTAGAATGACCATTTCTTTTATAAAAGGTATTAATTTATATTTATGATAATTATTTGTTACAGTTAAGCTGCAACAACGTTTGGACGTTTCACTTTTTATTCATTTGTCTTTTTTTGCCTTAGCATTTTATCATTTCTCTTGTTGTTTCTACACAAATATTTTAGAGTTTTAGTCAGTACTTCATTAGCATTTTTACAATTGCATGATTATATAAATGAATTTAAAATTTTTTCCTTCATCTTGAAGATTACCATTGATAGGTAGAAATGTTGTTGCCTTTTAATGTTAAGTTTTATAGTAAAATTTATTTCTAAAAATTTGTTGATTTAAATTATACTAAAATCATAAAAACCAACTGCACTAACTTATGTTTTTCAAGATGCTATCCTGGAAAATCAATGTCCTAATTTATTGCAGTTAAAATTAAAGTATAATATTGCTATCAATAAAATAACGTTTCTGGAAGAGGTTGATCGAATTTCTGAAAACTTAGCAAAACCTCTAAACAGAATTGCTTAACTTTTTTGTTTTTCTAGCGTACAACTTATGGTAGAGATCAACTTTTTGTGTGTCCACAAGAAGCTGAGAGCTAAACGTGTTGCCCCTGTGTTGATCAGGGAAATTACAAGACGAGTTAACATGCAGGGGATTTTCCAAGCTGTGTACACAGCAGGTGTTGTTCTTCCTAAACCAGTTGCCTGCTGTAGGTCAGTTGTTCATTATGATCATTATTAGTAATAATTGATTAGACCTTGAGGACAGACAGGGATACATCTTCTCACCCCTTGAAGCTAAATGCTAGTTCTTCACAGTCGGGGATATTTGCATAATATGATGGCGGACGGACGCGTTCATGTAAGCTCTGACTAATATCTATTTTCTGCAAACTTGGCTTGATAGATCGGACCAAATTAACAATGTAACATTCGCAG